>JAJOZX010000503.1:1305000-1366136 GCA_023014485.1 Bathynomus jamesi
TTTTGCGAACTGATGTCTGACAGCCAGGCTTCGGGTAGCGGAACAAAGTTGATCTGCACAATGTTGACTTGCATAATGTCGATATTAAAAAGTTAGTTTAAATTAGGTCAGGTTAGGTTCAGTTCGGTTAGGTTAGGTTACATTATGCCCGGTTAGGTTACTCTACGTTAGATTAGTCTGGTTAGGTTAGGTCAGTCATTTTCAATGAAAGCCTGAAATCCATATATTTGCATAAGGTTGACCGTCAACGTTATGAAATTCGACTTTGTTCATGTAACACCTATATAAATTCCTGTCTTTCTTTACATCCTTTAAACCCTTCTTCATTAACCCTTCTTCTGCGTGTATTTGCAAGAACAACAGTTCCCTCTGACTTCCGTAGGTTAGAACAGAGGTCTAAAGCTAATTTTTTACGATCTCCGAGGAAAGTGAGTTTCAATAGTCTGTCTTTCCGACTAGTTTGTCACCTTTTTCCGACCACGTTGATGCTTATTGGCACGACATTTAGTCTCTTTATAAAGTTTTAATATGATTTGAACAGCATATTTGAACATTTTATTTAATAAATATAAATAAATAATTCTTTAGTTATAAAATAAATATTGCAATTTTAAAATTTTTGTTGTGACAATAATTTTAACATAAAATAAATAATTCTTAATTGGACTCTTTATTTGTATTTAATTTGGCCCTTAAACTTTAGATAACTACAACCTGAGTTGTATTATACAGTAGTATTATTTCAGTTCTTTCATTTACGGCAATTCTCTCGTGTTTACCTTCGTGTACACTAATTTACTACCAAACTTTACCATCATAAAATCATAGGATTGAAGCGGAATACTCAATGAATGTAGAAAACGGATCCAAAAGGTCATTTCCAAATGTAACTTGACGATGTTCCTGCTTAGTTGTACAGTACAGTAGTAGTAGTAGTAGTAGTAAGGGATCCACCTCCGTCTCAATTCCAGTGACTCATGTCGCAGCTAAATCCTTTTCAAAGGATTCTAAACAGGAAGGAATCTCGCTTCGAGGAGGAAGTGCATTAAAGGATCCAATTCGACATTGATATGGTCATCTGGAAAATTTGTTACTGATATAAACGTTCATTAAGTATAACTTATGACTGTTTAGAAATAGCTATATATAACTATTATAAAATATATAAAGTATTAAAATTTGATCTGCGGTTCCACCTTCATGTGAGCATATATGAAAGGCGCCTAATACTTTTTACTGAATAAATAATATACTGTGTGTGTGTATACACACACACACACCACACACACACATATATATATATATATATATATATATATAGAGAGAGAGAGAGAGAGAGAGAGAGAGAGAGAGAGAGAGAAAGAAAAGTCCCTGTGCACCTGCAAGAAGTGTAGTGAACCTGTACCTGCACTGTGTTGGAAGTGGACAGGTGCACAGAGACTTTTCGCTCACCCTGTATTTGAGCACTGTTATTGACAATAAAATTCTAAATATTTCGGTATAACTTCCGTGGCTCGGTTAGTTGTAGGTTGCAAAGGTCAGGTTCGACTCTCATCGTCGCTGCGGTTGGAGTTGGGCTAGTCTGGTCATTCACTTTGTAATTGCCCGGGCTCAGGTCATTCCCTTAGTTCGTTCACACACAAACACACACAAACACACACACACGCACAACACACACACACACACACAGACACACGCGCACACCTCCGTGTGGGGAAAGAAAGGTTTGTTTATCTCAGCATCATAAAATTCGCTATAATTTGATAAATTTAAATTTTAATAAACGAAGTTTATTTTAAATTAAAAGACAAAAAAAAAAGCTTAAATTAATTATTTTTTTCAGTTTATTTTCAAAATAATTTTTTTTAATCTTTTTTATTTCTTTGTTTCGAAATTAAAAAAGAAAAAAGCTTCAAATTAGAATTGAAAGTTCTGATTTTTATCAACTTTCGTGGTTTTTTTTGTTGATTTTCTCGTCAAAAAGTTTTTTATTTTTTCTTTTAATTGAATTTGGGACTTTTCTTTAAAGGAATCGGTTCCCTATTTGGGATTGTTTGGGATTTACTTGATTTTATCCTTTCGCACTTAGTACTCACGTGATAGTGGAATAATTTCATCGTCTCATTAACAAAAGTGTTTTTCTCAGGATTTCCGCATTAAGCTGTGGATTTACGCGTTATAGAGGAAAGAAGGGATCGATCCCGCATCCAAAGTTTCCCCCCCTGACCGTTCTTTCCTTTCCATAATCATTCTTTCTCTTCCGTGACCTTTGACTTTCAGACTCGACAGCAAATCGCGGCTCAAAGGGTTCGACAACAAAGCGTACGTAAACCGTCGACAAGACGAGATTTTGATAGCGCGAAGACCGCCATTTGTGTGGCTGAGAATTGAATTTAAAAAAAAAAAATCTATATTTTTTTGCAAAGGATTCAGTCATCGTTTCTGATCCTTCTGTCGGTGCAGGAATCAAGGATTTAGTCTCCGGCTGAGTTTAAGGAACCCATAAAGGATCGCCTGCCCTCCGAAACCCTAAAAAAAAAAAACCCCAAAAAAACAATCTTTTAAACTTTTTTTTATTAAAAGAATCCTTTAAAATACTTTCACTTTTTCCTGTTCCTTTCTCCTCCATTTGGGGCTCACTTTCATATGGACGAATCACGTGGTTTGGGCATCGATCGCAGGTTCGGGCACTGATCATGATCACTGGCAGGCATTGATTGGTATTCATGATCATTATCGGTGAAGAAATCCGTGAAAACATAAATGAATTTTGGTGATTAAAATTTATTTCTCAAAAATGTTGAAATTATTATTAATTATTATTATTATTATTATTATTATTATTATTTCGAAATGTTTAAGTCTTATAAAACCCACATATAGTTTATAGTCCATCAATTAGTAGTAAATAATTTAATTTTAAGATTAGTTTGGGTACCCATTTCTTAATCACCTTCTCCAACGGACGTGCGGGTATGAAATATCCACCGTTTAAGGGCTTAATATGATAATTAATTAATGAAAACCCACATTTTCATAATGAGCCTATTTTGTTGTTGTATTGCATGGGTTGCCCAGTTGCATCTATCAGATGCGTACATTATGTATGTTTCGTATTTTTAATAACATAACTTCCGTTGATATGACTGTGTATTCCTTACAAATTATTATCACTATTTTGCTTTCAGCAAGCACCATAGAGAGGGGGAGGTTAAATACTCCTTTTAAAAGCAAAGGACGAAATGTGTTACCTTTATTAAAAATTCCTTCATCTTCAGTGAATCTGATGAAAGATCGGTAACGAATTCTGAAGCAGATAAGGAAGAAGAATCAGCCATATTTAATCTGCTGTAAAAATTATTATTATTATTATTATTATTATTATTATACTACTCAAAACATACATAAGATAGATAGATAAATAGACAGATAATGAGAGAGAGAGAGAGAGAGAGAGAGAGAGAGAGAGAGAGTACATTATGTGTTAGTAAGTGAAGATATGCTGAGGAATATATTTGATACAAAAGCTGTTTGAGGATTGAGTAGAAGTTTGTCAAATCATATGACTGCATTGTGTAAAAGAGAGTCAGCATGTAATATTGCAATGAATAGCGAAGATTTAGAGGTTGTGAAAAAATGTCAATATTTGGAGTGTCTGTCAAAAGAGGTACACTTATACTGGAAGAAGAAATAGTGAAGCGAAGCAAACAAGTTATGGGTGCAATAAGGGTTATAAAAGGAAGGGTTATGTATGAAAGAGCTTGAATGTAAATACAGCAAGAAGTTTACGTGAAGGCATATTGACTTCAACAATGGTATATGGAAGTGAGACGTTTGTTTGACATGACAAACCACTGTCAAAAGTGAAAGTGGTTGATGTGACTAATTTAAGAAGAATGATTGATGTGAAGCGGATCAACCGTATGAGTAATGGGACTATTCAGGAAAGATGTGAACTGAAAACGTCACCGGAGGTGAGAGTGGAAGATTATGGTATGGTACGTCGGTGTAGTAATGTGAATAAAATGTACAGGGTATCCATAAATGTTTACCCTGAAAACAGTATGCTCTCATGTTTTAATGACGAATCTTACATCCGTTTTCTTTTTACGGGTGATCTCGTACACGCATAGAGTTTCTGTGCTGGTGTGTTTCGTCTACCACATTCGCCGCTAGGAGCGCTGTAGTAGCTGTTCAGTTAAGATGGCGTCTGTGACAGAGAAGGCACAATGTGTTGTGTGGCTTGCAGAAACAAAATCTCCTGTCAGTGTTCAGCGAAGGTTCAGAACAAAGTATGGAAAGAATCCACCTGATGTGAAGTTAATTAAGTCGTGGATGAAAAAATTCTTGGAAACTGGAAACGTGGAAAAGGGAAAGAGCAGTGGTAGACCATCAGTTTCCGATGGGACGGTGGAAAACATTCAAACTGCTTTCACACGGTCACCAAGGAAATCGGTGAGACAAGCTTCATGCCAACTAAAGATACCGAAGTCTACGGCGCACAAGATGTTACACAAACGTTTGAAGTTACACGCCTACAAGGTACAAATTGTTCAAGAACTGAAGCCTGATGACCGTCCAAAACGTGAACAATTCGCTATTGACATTTTGAACAGCATTGACGAGGATAATGACTTCTTGTTACGTGCCTGCTTTTCAGACGAGGCTACGTTTCATCTTAGTGGTAGAGTCAACAGACACAATGTGCGTATTTGGGGATCAGAAAACTCACGTGCCGTAAGGGAGCATATTCGGGGCAGTCCGAAGATCAATGTCATGTCTGGTGTGGACTAATGCATGACCAGATAATTTGGTCCTTTCTTTTCGCTGAGAACACTCTTTCCGCAACTGTGTACCTGGATATGCTCACCAATTACGCCATCCCCCAGCTGCAGGACAGGCAGCCAACTGTCATCTTCCAACAAGATGGGGCACCCCCTCATTGGGCGCATGTTGTTCGTGAAACTCTCGACGCAACATTTCCAAATCGATGGATTGGCAGGGATGGGCCAATCCCATGGCCCCCAAGATCACCAGACATTATCCCGCTGGATTTCTTTCTCTGGAGTCATGTTAAAGATTTGGTTTATGCAACAGTTGTTCCAGATATCAGGACATTGCGAGAACGCATTACGGATGCAATTGCAACAGTTAACCCACAAATGTTGGAAAATGTGTGCGTGAGTGTGAATACAGTTTAGACATTTACGTGCCACTAGGGGTGCATATGTGGAAGCTTATTAAGTTCACTAACTATGTATCAAAACTTTGTACGTTTATCTACTTATAATTAAAACTATGTTTGAATACGAGTGTTTATTTAAAAGTTATAGCATGCTTTAATCAGGGTAATCATTTATGGACACCCTATATAATGGTAGAATTGTAAAAAATAGAAGATGTCCAATAGTAAGTGTGAAATTATAAGAAGTAGAGGGAGACTGCGTAAAAGATGGAGGGATGTAATTAGTAAATGTGTGAATAAACGTGGAATCGCTGTACAAGTGTGGCCTAATAGTTAATGCGAATGGTAGCAATTTATAAGACGTGTAAATGGGAGACGCCTATTTCACGTGAAATATGAATAGACATATACTCTATCTATCAGTATACTCTCAAACTTGTTATAAGAGGTAACACTGGATCCCTTAATTTTGGGGGAGGTACCTTATTCCCGACGCTGATCCCTATGTATTGATCCTATGTTGAGATTTGAGTATCTTCATGCCGTAGCTTAAGCGCCGTGCCTACTCCATGGAAAATAGGAAATGGATTTTTAGATAATGTATGTATGATGAATGTCAACTTTTTGTTGGTTGAGATTCCACTCATGAAAACAGTCTTCAAAGTTAACACTAAAGTTGTATATATAAAGTTAAGCACGTCTTAATATTATATATATATATATCCGGGTGTACATAAAGTCAGGATCTATTTTTGTGAAGCACTTGGAAATTATATGGAATTCAATCATAAAATGATAAAGTGGTAACATTTATTAAATAATTAAGAGTAGGATTCGACGTGACGCCCATCAGTATCCCTGCACAGCTCAAATCGTTCCGCAGCATTTCTAAACACATTCTGGAGCATTTGCGGGTTATGTTATCTGCAGCAGTTCGTATACGTAAGTTTTCAAGACTCGTAATCTTCGTCTGATAGACGTGCGATTTGATAAAGCCCCATGCAAAGAAATCTAAAGGGGTTAAATCTGGTGATCTCGCTGGCCAAGGTCTGTTGCTTCCGCGTCCGATCCAGCGATTTGGAAAACGTCCATTTAGATAATCCTGAACAATTTTGGCATAGTGACAAGGAGCACCATCATGTTGATAGACGACGGTACTAACAATCCTATCCCCGTCGTCTATCAACATGATGGTGCTCCTTGTCACTATGCCAAAATTGTTCAGATTATCTAAATGGACGTTTTCCAAATCGCTGGATCGGACGCGGAAGCAACAAAGACCTTGGCCAGCGAGATCACCAGATTTAACCCCTTTAGATTTCTTTGCATGGGGCTTTATCAAATCGCACGTCTATCAGACGAAGATTACGAGTCTTGAAAACTTACGTATACGAACTGCTGCAGATAACATAACCCCGCAAATGCTCCAGAATGTGTTTAGAAATGCTGCGGAACGATTTGAGCTGTGTAGGGATACTGATGGGCGTCACGTCGAATCCTACTCTTAATTATTTAATAAATGTTACCACTTTATCATTTTATGATTGAATTCCATATAATTTCCAAGTGCTTCACAAAAATAGATCCTGACTTTATGTACACCCTGTATATATCACGAATTCTTGAATTTTAGGCCTTATTTTTAAGCTTGAAATGTCCTCTTTTGATGCCTCTTTTAAGTTTCATTTTCGAAAATAATCCCGCCAAAGAGGCAGTAAAATATTTGGGAAAAGCCAGTAGAAGATGAGAGAGGCTCCAGAACACAGTTATTTTAAAACCTTTAATAGTTACATCTTCTCTTAAATGTTTTCAGTTGTAGACGTACAACATATGATGGACGTGTCGTCTTCCTTCTGGGATATATAGGACACGCTAATGCAATTTCGTTCCTACGCGCTTTAGAGTCTTTCACCCTATACCAAGACAAGGTAAGTAGGAGTAGGAATTGGTCAGTGGCTTCGGTAAGGTGTACGTCTCAGGGTTGCCATATAATGGACACGAGTTGTGTCTTCTGCGGGTGCTTCCTAGATTTTATGTTCATGACCTTGTCATAATTATGTGTTTAAATAATGTGAGGGGGGGGGTATCAAAATGTGGTGAATGAGGCTTATCCAGTTCATAAAGGGTTTTATATCGAAGAAACTACACTTCATTTCAGATTCGAGTAATTTTTGGAACTCCCTGTATCAATAAATCTTTACGGAAAATATCATGAGAGAGAGAGAGAGAGAGAGAGAGAGAGAGAGAGAGAGAGAGAGAGAATTATCGGAAATGAAATTCTTTAAAAGTTATTGACTTCTCCATAGACCAGTTTAATTTTATTTTTAAAGAATCTCTCTCTCTCTCTCTCTCTCTCTCTCTCTCTCTCTCTCTCTCTCTCTATATATAACATTAATTTCAAATTTAAAAACATTTAATAACACTAAATTAAAAAATTAAAGTTATGTTTACAAATTAATTTTTTTTAATTTTAGTTACATTAAATTTATACCTCGTTTTTAACTTAACGAACGAAATTTGCTTTTAATTGCAATTTGTTTTGAATTAATGATCACTTATGAAATGTCATGAATTCTTTTCATGAAAGGAAATTCAAATCACATCTTAATTTCTTTCACACACACACACACACACACACACACACACACACACTATATATACAGGGTGGGAAAAAAAAGTGACCCCTTAGAGGTAAACTGTCATATTAAAAAAAGTAAGGGGACTAGAGCTCCCAAACTTCATAGATGCTTACCTTAGCATGTTGTTCGTCTTAATTGAGAAGTTGCTCGATGTGTCCCCTTCCTGCTCAAGCAGGCCTCCAAACGTAAACGCCACTGATCAATACACCTGTTTACATATCGTTGAGACACCTTCTCCCAGCTGAGCAGAATTCTTTCGCGTAGTTCATCTATGTCTATTATATTGGTACCAGAGATGTAAACGTTGAACTTCAGGGCTTCCCAAACACCATAATCTAGTGATAAAGATCAGGGCTACTAGCCGGCCACATATTGGGTTCGATAAAATCCGGTGTTTCGTTCTCAAGGAATGTGATAGTTTGGCGTGCTCTGTGAGCAGGGGCTCCATCTTGTTGGAAAGTATATCTTTCACCACTAATTCCTCGAATATTAGTTAGATAGAGTGAAAGATATACTTTCCAACAAGATGGAGCCCTGCTCACAGAGCACGCCAAACTATCACATTCCTTGAAAACGAAACACCGGATTTTATCGAACCCAGTATGTGGCCGGCTAGTAGCCCTGATCTTTCATCATTAGATTATGGTTTTTGGGAAGCCCTGAAATCCAAAGTTTACATCCCTGGTACCAATATAATAGACATAGATGAACTACGCGAAAGAATTCTGCTCAGCTGGAAGGTGTCTCAACGATATGTAAACAGGTGTAGTGATCAGTGGCGTTTACGTTTGGAGGCCTGCGTTGAGCAGGAAGGGGGACACATCGAGCAACTTTTCAATTAAGACGAACAACATGCTAAGGTAAGCATTTATGAAGTTTGGGAGCTCTAGTCCCCTCACTTTTTTTAACATGACAGTTTACCTCTAAGCCTGCAGTGGTCGGCGAACAGGGGTAAATTTAAAATTTTTGCGGGTAATGCGTGCGGTATGAGAGACACCATATGCAACAATTTTAAGAGCAATTGGCTTGTTTTTGTTTACTTTGAAGTCTGGGGGTAATTTCATTTTACTCAAATAGATTTTTGGGTAATACCCAAAAAAGTTCCCCGACCCATGCATCTAAGCCCTAAGGGGTCACTTTTTTTACCTACCCAGTTTATATATATATATATATATATATATATATATAATTGCGCCCATAAATATGTTATTTAACTAATAAAGTTTTTTTCATATTTTAATAAACTGAAAGTTGAAAATTTCATTAAAATACAACGTGTTGGAGGAGTGTCCCTGGTTCGAAAGAGAAAAGTAGGAGAGATAATCTCTAATGCGTGACAGAGACAATGAGGTTGAAATTTTTAAAGTTGTATGTTTAACGAGAGAGCTTTGGAAGTTCATATTTACCCATCATGGCGAAACTCCCGCAGTTTTTGCGTTTTTACCACGATAAAAGCCAGCGTTCGTAGTTCACTGGGTAATATCGTTTCCGAAGGTCACTGAGGTCTGGGATTCGAATCCCGATGGTGCTGGTATTAATAATAAGAGAAGAGTTAAAGCAATGGGAACGCATTAATTGGCTGAGTGTCTTGTCACTTTCTGACCCTCCTGAATGTCGCAATTATTATTAATACGATAAAAAGTGTCAGCGATAAAGATGTCGCTAATAACTTATTTTCATAATAAATGAACATTTTCAAATCCTTCAAAAAAACTCATGATGTACATTAGGTTTCGTGGATTAGAATGTAATGCTATTCTCGCTTAAAATATTCTTCTTTTCTAGTGATTGGGAAGTGTACGTACGCATGGCGTGTATTTATTTACGCAACTTTACTTGTATTATACTTTTTCCAACTGTCCTATACCTCTTCTTTCACTACGGTTTTATGACAGAAGTACGTAGCTGATGGGAGAAGAAGAGCCTTACCTGTCCTGTGCTTCACCAACAACACTTCCATTTCAGTATGAATTTTTGACGAATTATTAAGCGTGTAAACACGGTATGAAAGTTGGTTTCCATTCCAAGCCATTTTTCTTTACCAGTTTTTTCTCTTCCCAAATTTCCGTTTCCTCGGGCTAACCTTGAATGGATGTTTGAGTCCTTTGTTAGTTCTTCTTCTTCTTCTTCTTCTTCTTCTTCTTTATCTTTTTCTTCTTCTATCTTTTCACCTTATTTTTATTTCAATGTTGGGAATTATCGGAAGTCAAACCTCCGAATAGTTAGGTTAAATTTGACACGGGTAACCATTCTCTTTCCCCGCTTCTTTCTTTATTTGCTTCACACACACACACACACACACACACACACACACACACACACCTTTTTTTGTCAGCGTAAAAGGGGCTGCTTACAAAGGGCGGGTCAGTTAGGAGAGAGTGGAAGTAGAACTGTTCCTTTTTCACATTATGTTGTAGGCAGCACTGGCCAGGTTTGGTTCCAGAGCACTGGGAGTTCTTAGATGATACCCCCCATTGGTGGAAACCGGAAGCTTCATAGGAACTCTCAGCAGTCAAAACTTCCGAATGGACGTCAGTTTAAATTTTGATTTCTATGTTTTACGTCCTTAGCCCTACTGAGGCAATGAGAGGGGCGGTAACGCCACTAATAGGGAAAATAAATCCCCTTCAGAAGGAGAACTGGAATGAGCTAAATAATTATGTACAGCGGACTCGTCACTGCACCCCAGCCCCATTTCTCAGACTGTTCTGAGACAGTCCATAACTGGGTGTCAATTTAAGGGAAATTACTTGGGGATACAGTGTAGGGTTGTTAGTGCTTTTTAGAAGAATCGTGGGTCATTGAATTTTTTACTCTGTTCTGTGAATTCCTTAATATATACTCTCTCTCTCTCTCTCTCTCTCTCTCTCTCACACACACACTGCTTGGTATGCACTGTCGGGTGAGTACCTCATTTCTTTAATCAATTCAAGTGCGAGAGATTGCAGTATTATATAATCCACTTAAAAATATTCAACCTGGCAGCAGTACTGTGGTCTTTGGCATAATAATAAAAGCCTTCATAAAATACGCGGTCTAAATTAAGTTAATTAATGTAGCGTTTCATGCTATTCTTTCTTTCTCATTATTCTTCAATGAGCAATTGAGTCTGTACGCATGGTGTGAATGAAATCTGAAGCTATTCTTTTCATTATATATTTTTCCTACTTTATATACATTTTTTTTCACTATTTTTTTTTGTCAACAGTGGCTGATGGAAGAACTTTTTCTATGCTACAGTATACTTTACTACTGCTACAACTATTTCTATGCGAAATAGTATTAGTATTAGTAAAGAGAGTATGAGAGTCTCTCTCTCTCTCTCTCTCTCTCTCTAGCTTCTTTCTTGAGCTAGCCTAGAGCGGATCTTAGGGTTTTGTTAGCCTATAACTTTTGTCTGTAACTTGTGTAAATTCTTTTTTCTTTTTTTACAAGGATCCAAGACCGCCTCTCTCGTCGGCTTTGCGCAGAATGAATTTTTAAGTTTCGGAAACTTGGTCATTCTAAACAAAGCCTATTTAATACATAGAATAACCTTGAAAACATTAATAAAGCATTCACTGCCACTCACTGGAACCATATCTATTAGAGGACGGAGGCAGGGCAAGCAATTATGACGTCACTTGCGTGTGTGTGTGTGGCGTTCCCACATATTTTAACGAGTAAATAATTTCATACAAAAGATTTTAAACAAAAAATTTAAGTCAGTGGGAATTTGAAAGAACTTAACATCTACCTTAAGCCCATGAATCATTTAGATTTCACACGCAACTTCATAACTTTTGCCCCACTTACTTTGAACGTGAAGCTCAAACTTTCGGTGGCTGTATTCTTTCGTAAATTTATTGACCGACTGGCTTTTTCACAAAGGTGTATGAAATTGTAGAATCGTGGTCTGACTAAATATCAGTAGGCTATGTCCAAGAAATCTAAGGCCTATTATAGGAAAATCTATAATGTCTGTAAATTAAATATGATTTGAAAGAACTTATGTTGAAATTTTATCTGACTTATATAAAGCATGTGTACTTGCAAATTATTTCATTGGATGAATCACGTGATCTCAATTAATCAGAACGTGTACACCCAATCCTGCGTACTCTTGTAATGTAGGCCTCTAGTTACAAGAGAGTTATCAGAGTAATAATGGTATATATTGTCGTACGTTTACTGTAGAGAATACGGTTTAAATGATATTCAAGCAACGTTTTATAATTAATTTTTAGCCTCAAATCTCATAATTTACATTAAAGTGTGGCATTTATAAATATTTTTATACACCGCAGTTGAATATTTATACCGTTTTGGAATTACGTGATGGATGGTATAAAATAAAAGTTTGCCAAAACCCAAGTACAGTATTTGATTTCGTAAGAGATAAAAGTGTTAACCGCATTCCAGAAGGAAAGGTATAAAATAAACCAAAAATTCCTTTTACAAAATAAAAAAAAAAGTCAACCCTTCGCTTCGTTTTCTTTTGGTAATATAAATTATTTCGTTAATGCTATTTCTTCATTCCAAATATGCGTTTTTTTAAAGGTGGAAAAGTAACATTCTCTATTAAGCTATTAAGGTTTCAATGTTTACTTTTAGTTACTTTTACGTATAAATTGATTTTTTTTTCATCATTTTTGGAAAGTTGCTTTTAAACTGCATAATTTTATATCTTAACTCTTTAAAACAAGTCAGATGAATGCAGAAAAATTAGTTAAAAGACTCTCCCTGATGACAACTGAAACTTCGTTCGATGATGCCAAAGGAGAGTTTGCATTCCGGTTCCGATATTGCCAGCGTGCATCTGTACACACACGTGTGTGTGTGTGTGTGTGTGTGTCTGTGTGTGTGTATACAAATGTCGGACACAAATGTTGCCTTTTAAGGCATTTTGACCTTTGTGCGATAATGAATCCCTTTGGAAATCGTCTGTCCTGAATGGTATTTCCGAACCTTCTCAGTCGGACGCTATTTCTTCTTCTTTTCATCGCAGTAGGAAGGAGAATCGTCGGTTGAATACAGCGTCATCGCGTGGGTGCGTTTCTCTGCGCAGTGATGCATCAAGCTGCTCGTCTTCTTCCCATAATGGGAATGTACATTTACCTAAACGATAGATTGAGTTTGGTCAGGAAAGGTTGAAGTTGGGTTAAGTGAGGAAAGAAATAAGGTTAATTTTCCTTTAAATAAAGCCAAGTTAGGTTAATACTAATCTGATTCAGTCAGGAAGGTCACAAATTGGCACAGTGCCCAGACTATACGAATGCGGCCCATCGCGCTAACTTCTGGATTATTATCACTAGTACCATCGGCATTCGAACCTCGACCTCAGTGTCTTCACTTTGCTTATAGGGAAATGGTGTTGCCCACTGAGTTACGGTTAGACAAGCCAGGCAGAGCATTTTGACGACCACTTGGTGAGGTTCCAATTTGCATACTAGAAAATGTCTAAGAACAAGTTTTCATTTTGTTGCTCGTTCTTTTTTTTTTCTTCTTTTTTTTTGCATATTTAATATTACGTGTTTGTACAACAAATGATCTCCTTCTATAGGAATATTTATGGTTATCCTTTAACACACATTATGGGAGAGCTTTTTTCTTTTTTATCCTAAACACAGTGCGAGGATATCTAACCAGGAAAAGAACTATACTGAGTTCTGATATTATATGTAATTTATACGGAAAACACACACACACACATACACATATATATATATATAAACTTTGACCCTGGAATTCAGTAACACCAATGACCTTGGGCAACGCCGCTCAGGTATGACGATCTCAGTTCTTTTGACCTTAATTGGCATGACCTTATGCCAAAGGTCATTCTTAACGCTTCGTAAGAGAATCTGAGTTTGGAGATGCTTAGTGGGAGATTCACAGGTCTCTCTCTCTCTCTCTCTCTCTCTCTTTCGGTTTGCGTGTGTGTGTGTGTTTGTGTGCACGTGTGTAGGCATAAGCATACGTGAGGTCGAGTGTGCGATAATTCACAAATGTAGTGGGGTAATTTTTTTGTGAGGTAACACTTTTGGTACCTCGAAACATCAAAAAATTTATAGAAAAAATCCTAGAAACATTTTTATTGTTAGAAATGTTATGTTAATTCTGATTGGTTTAAGTTAAAGTTTGGTTAGGTTAGGTTAGTTAAGTTTGGTTAGGTTAGATTAGGCTAAGTTAACAAGTACTTCACCATTGGATGACTGAACAGAAATCACCCTTCGAGCCCCGGTTGTGTCCGAGACACTTATAACGCCCTTTTCAATTCGACAACACTAAGGTTAGATTAGGTTAAATTAGGATTAGTTATTTAGTTTTTTTAGAGATATGGATTTTAAAAAGTCGGTATCTCGTTTATGCAGAGATGCGTACATATGTGTGTGTGTGTATGTGTGTGTGTGTGTTTCATATCAACTTATAATACCAAATTAAAAGGTTAGATTAGGCTAAGTTAACAAGTACTTCACCATTGGATGACTGAACAGAAATCACCCTTCGAGCCCCGGTTGTGTCCGAGACACTTATAACGCCCTTTTCAATTCGACAACACTAAGGTTAGATTAGGTTAAATTAGGATTAGTTATTTAGTTTTTTTAGAGATATGGATTTTAAAAAGTCGGTACCTCGTTTATGCAGAGATGCGTACATATGTGTGTGTGTGTGTGTGTGTGTTTCATATCAACTTATAATACCAAATTAAAATCATTAAAGTTGTCCTATAAAAACGCGTAATTATATTTTCATTACACGAACAAATTACATCCGATTAATATTTTGAAGAAATTTATTTTCATTTAATTTTGTTATTTAATGAAATTATTCATGATTCATAAGAATAAATAAGAGATAAATTTAATTATTTTTTATTTATAGATAAATGTATTTTAACGAGACAAAATTTATCTGAAAAATAAAGAAATTATTTGTCAAAAAGCGGTTTGTGTTTTTATTTCCGCACGAGACGAAATTTTCTTAATATTTATATAATTTTTCTATACAATTTATTTCAGCTTATTTTCGCTTTTCGTTACTCTTTTTTTTTCTTTGTTTATGTTCTTGGGTTGTCGTTTTTTGTTTTTTTGTTTTGCAAATTCAACTGTCTTTTATAATATTGTTAATTCGAATTAAAATTATATTTTCGACGCGAAATTTTAAATATTTTTATTTATTTATTTTTTAATCAGTATATAAGTTGAAACGACAAATCATTGCCAACGACTGCCATATTCACATTTATTTATTTAATCATGTTTTTTGTTTAAAAGAAAACAGAAAAATATAATAATCCCCTAAAAATAATAATAAGTTTTCTTTGTTCACTTTTTAAACTCTTTACCATTCCATTATTTCTTTCTTTTCCACTTTAGTCTCGAAAAGGCTTTCACCTTTCCCAGATTCCATCGGCCGGGCTCAGTTCCGCAAATCATCTCGCCTCATCGGCGCCATTTTTATTTATTATTTTTTTCGCCCAAACGACCTTGCGAAGGATGCTCGGAGGTGTGACGTCACACTCGGGTCGCCTGGGGACTCGATCGTCTTTTGTTGCCGATTTTTAAGGTTACACTCGGTATTTTCATTCGATTTTAGTTATTTTAAAGGATAACTTTTAATATTTAAATATAATTTAGGGACTGATTCGTATGAGATATACTTATTATTATTATATTATTATTATTATTATTATTATTATATTAGTAACGGAAAATTAGTTTTAATTTTATATTTTATTATTTATTTAATTTTTTGATCGCATTCCATTCCTTTTCATATATATTTTTTTTTTCATCCATGTCTCCAAGGTTGGGTAACTTTTACCAGAGCTCTTTCTTCTCTTTATGTAAGCAAAAGTTACACTCAAACGCTTCGAAATTTACATGTGTAATCATTTCTTACGTACTTACATTCCTGCTAAGGCCTAAAACACACACACACACACACACACACACATATATATATATATATATATATATATATATATATATATATACATATACAGGGTGGCGCAAAAGTCGCGCATCATAGGAATTTTCAGTGTTCACTATAATATATATTTTTTTTCTTTTAGGTAGAGGATGGCTGAGAAATTAACAATAGACGAAAGGATGAGCTTGGTTTTATGTATAGAATACCAGGTACAACAAATCGATGAATCGGTACAGAATTAATTTAAATTCTGTACCGATTCATCAATTTGTTGTACCTGGTATTCCATATATTAAAACCAAGTTCACCCTCTCGTCTATTGTTAATTTCGCAGCCATCCCTTACCTAAAAAAAAAAAATAATATAGTCAACACTGAAAATTCCTATGATGCTCGACTTTTGCGCCACCCTGTATATATATATATATATATATAAATAATACCTCATTTCACGGAGGTTAGACTTCTTGTTTCACCTCTCGATTTGAACTGGTGAAGTAGAAAGTTAGTTTCTTGCAGTTTTCACTTCACATAGTCAGGTACACCCGATTCATCTGGACTTATTCTGAGCCAAATGTTCAGTCTTCTTTAGAAGATTTTCAATATATATATATATTGAAAACTTAAAACGCAGTTTAAGGAATAAATCTAAAAATAAAAAACAATATTTCTACAAGCAATTTCCTTTGTGCATTCAAGCCTTGTTGGCATGGCAACCGCAACCCTTCTAGTTGACTTTGTTGAGGGAAATATTTTCTTCAGTGAATGATCGTATATCCGCAATAAAAATTTTCACCGGTTAATGAACAAGTCACAGTAACGTCGTTACGACAGATAAACATTTAACGTGACGTCAGTTGAAGTAAAAATGTCAAGATCAGTTAATTTTTTTAAACATCAGATCTTGAAAATCTAATTGGGTAAAAATTGTGAAGTGACACGTGATAAAAGTGAATACACTATTCATCATTTTAAGTTTTATATCGACTGTATGACCTTTTCCTAACTGAAACCATTTTATATATATATATATATATATAGGGTGCGCCGAGATAAAGAGGCCCCATTCGGTTTTAAAGAACCTGAATAAAGCCTCTTTATCTTGGCCCACCTCGTATATATATATATATATATATATATATATATATATATATGTGTGTGTGTGTGTGTGTGTGTGTGTGTGCGTGCATGGACCGTAATCTTTGAAAATGGATTTTTTTTCAAAATATAAACGCACGAACGAACGCCACCGATTAATTATTAAAAAAGATTTAAAAAAAAAAGCCATTTTGCGGAAAAATGAAAATTAAAAATGAAATAACATTTCCACAAATAATATTATACAACACGTAATAAATAATCAACTGTTCCGTAAAAAAAATGGAGAAAAATATCAACCATGGCTTTGTTTAAAGTTCATAAGTTGAACACGGTAAATAAATGTCAAAAATATTCTCTACATCCATAGAGAGAGAAGGGTATTAAATTCAGCGTAAAATACAGCATTATGTTGTATAAAAATTTGAATAAAGTTCATATAAATTTGTTTTAGAAACTGCGTACAAGTTTTATTAAAAAAGAAAAAGAAAAAATATCGTGTTAAATACGATAATTTCCATAATTAAACATAATTGCTCGTAAAAAAAAAAATACCTCTTGTTTGAAAGGTAATGGAAATACCGACACAGTCTGAGTTAAATTAAGAACATATGTTCAATAACAACACGTTTACCTTTTTTTTTTTTTTTTGCCAGACATGCACTGTGCTTGTACAAAAAATTATATATATATATATATATACGGTGTTTCAAAAGTCCGAAATCATAGGAAATAATATATAATATAGTACTGTATAATTGAAAAAAATATAAATATTGCTATGATTCCGGACTTTTGAAACACCCTGTATATAATACTGCGGTTAGACCACCGGATATAATTTCCAGAACGGAATTCCGTAGGCCTACAGCATATTAATCAATAAGGAAGTTGAATGAGTTTCCAAGTATTTTATGCAAGTGCTGAAAGAAAGGATTTTCATATGAAATTTCCGTGATTCGTAATATCCTTTGTATTTCTAATATTAGTTTAAAACCTTGGGGTTATTTTATTGTTTTTAGCCATATTTAGAACTCAGAAGTTTTGTGAGTGGTAGAGGCACTATGCCATCAGCTGCATTCAGCAAAAAATATGGGTTTTAAGTGAGGGATCAATGGCTTATTTTTACCCTGCGATTGTTACAATGTTTCTGACTTTAGATTAACTTTATCTTGTTCGAGATTAGATTACATGGTTCATGACTTCTTCGGAAAAGTGAAATGGGATGACGTGAGAGGCAAATGTTGTTGGTTGTATTGTATCTCTACTATTTATTTTCTGTAGAAAAGTACCTTAATTTATATGCTACTCTATATACAGAGGGTTGCCAGAAGTAAATTGACACCTTCGGTTTCTCTATAGTGTTTGATTTGATAATAAGTCAATAAATAATAAAAAAAATATTGAATCAATATATTTAGAATCGTGTTGCTCTCCTTTTTGCATTATGTAAAGGTGACACACGGTCTTGGCATTCCATTGATGAGCTTTGCCATTGGTTCTTGAGGACAATTATTGTGGTGTCTATTTACTTTTATCAAACCGGTTGGTTTTCTGTTACATGTCAAAATAAGTTAAGAGAAGGTTCCTCATTGTGTACCGCATAGACACCAACAGGGAACAACTTACTGGCTCTCTTTTTAACCGTATACCAAAAAGGAACCAATACGGTCACTGTTAGAAACCCTTAGTACTAAGGACGTGAAAGGTACAAAATTACCATTTACCTACCCTCCACTTCAATACTTTAAGAACTCTTCTGCTTAGAACGTAGGAAATTATTTGGCATATCTTGTTCAAGAGGTGACCTGCCAGGATTATAATAATTAGAAAGGAGGGTCAGAAACTGGCACAGCGCTTAGGCCAACTGTTCATTGCTCAAACAGTCTGATTCCTGTATTATTATTATTATTACCAATATCATCGGGATTCGAACCCCTGACCTCATTGTCTTCAGTTCGCTTATAGGGAAACGGTGTTACCTATTGAGCTACGGACGGTGGCAATATACCAGGATAACCAAGCGGGAATGAGCAGCATTGTTAATCTGAAGGTTTTGGGCTCGCGTAAAGCTGTAGGTCCCCAACGTTACATGACCTTAGATGTTATGGGGGAAGTTAAACATCTCCAAACATTATTATGCTTGAGTGAAACGATTAATTTTTTCTTTCTTTAGATTAAGGCAGTGGTTCTTACCTTTTTAGGCTGCGACCCAAATTCTGGTCGCGGGGCTAGCTCAGCGACCCATGCCTTCAAACAATTCACTCGTAATAGATAATAACATAAGTAATTAATGGTAAAATGATTAGGGATAACATCAATAAATGATAAATGACAATTTAATGACCCAATCTAAATGGCTTGGCGACCCAATTTTGGGTCTAAGAACCATTAGATTAAGGCGTAAAAAGTACGAATTTTTCACACAATAATTTCTAAATTTTTGGCTAAAAGTTAACTTTATGGAATATAAACTGTAACTTCATTGTACCAAACTTCAAAAATTATTGCATTTTCTTTTCTTTTCAGATCAAAAAATACATTTTGCTCATCTAAATTTTTTTTATTATATCATGAAGAAATGCCTCCATATCGAAACGTAGGGCGTTTGCAAGAAATATCAATTCGTTCCTTGTCGATGCAACTTGCAAGATCCATTGCATCGTTGGCTACTGGAACTTACACGCGAGTGAAGCAGACATCTTCAGTAAAGAAAGGTGCCAAAGCACTTAAATCAAAGACAAGCAGGCCACACCAGATCACGGTGGTCGTCCCAACGAAAGAAATTCAAAGAATAAAAAAATTTATCGCTCAAAACATCCCAAAATCTTTGCGAAATGAACTCTTCGAAAAGGTTTTAAAGTTAGTTACAGAAATTATTCTAACAAATGTTAAATTATCAGATAAACGGGCAAAGTTATCTGCACCAAGTTTTTCTGAAAGAGTGTCTCAATTAGATGAAGGAGTCATGTACGTTTTTAATGTTCTGATATACAAGGAAATAACAGAACTCAATTTCACGATTGTCCTGCACCTTGCAATGAAATGGGTCGATAGTTGCCGTTTAAGCAACATGGATCCAAAGGAAGTAAATCTCGATTACACACGAATTGAAACTATATTCTTAAAACACTTTGCGGAGAACGCTAAAACTATGGTCAATTTAGTTTCTTTGACGTGGCCTCACTTGATATCCGGAGATTTAGTAAGAATAATCGGTCATCATTTGCAGAGTCTTCGAGAGTTAATTCTCGCTTGTTCCTGCGAAACAGGACCTTTTATTGAAGAGGAGAGAAAAGGAACTGGCAAAGTGGGTAGCCAAGAGGACCTAATTTCATCTTTAAGATCTTTGTTCAAACGCTGTCCCGGAGATTTCACCGCAAAATCTCCTTGCGGATGTCCCAAATTGAAACGATTGATTCTTCCGAACCTGGACGACGAGGACGGCAAAGCGGCTGCGATAATTGCTGAGGCGTTGGTAGTTCTAACGAATTTGGAAGCTGTTACAGGCATTTCCACTTTGGCGAGTGTAACGAAACTCAAAGATAAGGCTTTCCCTTCTTCACTGACTCTGAGAGCTCTCAATGATTACGATCCTTTTAAACAAAGGACGATGCCTGAAGTTGAATTCCTAAAAAAGTTGTTACCTAAACTGGAAAGCATTGAACTGAGAGTATCTGAAGATCTAACGAAGAGGATTCTGAAACAGTTCCATGGCATTAAAGAGCTGTCAATCGAATGTCCAAATTTCCATACAATGGCAAAAAATTATTCTTCTTTAGTATATCTTAATATTTCTTTAGACTTCCAGTGTCCTTGGCCTCTCCTCTTAATTTTAAGCAAGTTTTGTAAAAACTTGAAATATCTTACCTTAGAGCATTCTACCTTCAAAATTGACCCCCAAAACCTTGAACAAATGAAATATCCTAAAATGCAAAATCTGATATTCTTAAAATTGATTCGTTCCAGTTTCATTGAATTTGTTGCCCTTCACGCCTTCGTCAAAGGCTGCTCTCAACTTGCTGAAATTTACATTACGCTTTCGAACGACAGAAATTACTCGGTGGACGAATTTAATGACCAGTTAATCAGTGCTATCGCTCCACATCTAAAACATTTGGAAAGATTTACCGCTGAATGTTTATATAAATTCAATTTGTATCTTCATCTTAACTGTACCCTTACGATAGCGTCTGCGGACATACTTATCAGAAACTGTCCAAAGTTGAAGTTCATTGGCCATTTAGATTCATGGGATGTGAAAGATAATGATATAAAAGACATCTCGCTAGAAATACAGAACAACAACTGGGATCTTGAACTGGCGTAGTAAGAAATACACAGTATCTGTTTACAAGCAATAATCGCAATCACTACTAACAATATGAATGTATGATCTTCATGTGATACTAAAATGGGGGACTAGTATGTTTCATGGACTGCTCCCGATTTTCCTACGAAATTGCAAACAAGGGCAGTCGATGACCCTGATTTTGTTTCTACAATCGGTTTTCTTGAGAAATGATAAAGAAAAATGTTATTGGATATTGAATAAATTTATTTACTGAAACGACGCAATACACTCCATCTTTTTGAATAAGTCCGAGCTGGTGTGGCGCTTACGCCATACAAATTCACAAAGGTACGAGTCAAGTTGGTCGCGATCTGTTCCGCATCGCAAAACTTCAAATCTGACTTGGTTTGCGCATCTACAAATGTTTAGATCAAGAAATATTATGAACATTGTTAGTCATCTGTTGTTCTTCATTTCTAGAAAATTGTTTAAGTAAAGCTAAAAAAAAAAAAATGGTACGATAATAGCGTAATTCAGAAAGAGTGACCAGGTTAGGTTAGGTTAGGTTAGGTTTCTCAAGAAAACCGATTGCAGAAACAAAATCAGGGTCATCGACTGCCCTTGTTTGCAATTTCGTAGGAAAATTGAGAGCAGTCCATGAAACATACTAGTCCCTAAAATGCCTACTCTCTTTGGCTACAAGCTATCTACAATTTGCTTCTGAAATTTAGCAAATGCTTATCAAACCTAGGTTGTAGTTCAAAAGCCATAGCTATCTTCGCTCTCCATAAAGAAAATGTGACTAACCATTATACCAAAAGCCAAGTCGCTATCTGCACTGCAAGGAATATCAAAATATCTTCGCTTAATCATTTTCAGTTTTCAAATTTTATTAAAATAGGAATGAATGTTTGAAAGGATGGGAAAAAGGGCTTCTGAACCCTTAATGTCACCCCTTTCGATCGACTTAAATATCGTTCGTGAAAGTCTCGCCTGCTTCAACTACTGAACGTAAGAACAATCTCTGGTAAAACTCCTTTTTGACTTTACTCATTTCAGAAATGTTTAGTAATATTTTCAACATAATGTCGAGTTACGTACGAAGGCAGCATCCATTCAATTCTCTAAAACCAATAAAGTTACAAATAATATCTTTCAGTCAAATTCCTTCAAAGTATTCAGCAGTAGAATTCGTTTTTACGACAACTTTATAGTCAGTATCAAAATACAAATTTCCAGTTCTCCATGGCAGTGGTGAGCAAACACCTGGGGTTGAGGGTTGAGTGAGGAGATTCATAATAACCAATCAACAGCGGGGTGGGGGTTGGGGTGATTCCTGCAATAATTACTATTAAAGGTTAATTCATAAGAAAACACAATGATCTTTGCCGTTTTTATATAACCTAAAAAAGCCGATACAGTCTTTTTTTCGTGAAATTGTGTACAAATTAAATTATTGGAAATTTAGAAAGAAGGGGGACGCACTAATTTGTTTGCTTAGTCCAGGAGGGTGGGGCTGAACCCACTGATCTACAGGATATATTTAATAATCCAATATCAACCGATGCATCGTTCCGTCATGACCAATGTCATAATACCACTTCCCATCGATCAGCGATGTTATGCGACATTGAGCTTGGGTTGTAGATGGATGGGGGAACTGTTCTCGGCGTCAGAACATGTAGCAACGCATAGTTCGAATCCCACGGAAAGCTATTGGTCTCCTCTGTCATATACCAACCCCGTACGACCGCCACGAATCCCAAGCACACCCGAGAGTCACCCTCATGGGACATCCCCTACCTCTAAATAAAACCCCAACAATCCTCGGCCTCACCCTAGACACACACATGTCCTTTTCCCCTCACATATCAAACATTTGCTCCAAAGCAACAAAAAAACTCAACGCTCTCAGAACACTCACCTCCACAACATTCGGTCAGCAGAAGGAATCCCTTAGTATCCTATACAAACAGTTTGTACGTACTACCCTAACTTACGCTGGCCCCGCCTGGTCCCCGTCCATCTCCCACACAAACCAGAAAAAGATAGAGACCACACAAAACAGAGGTCTCAGAAGCATTACTGGCTGCCTCCGAACCACACCCATCCCACATCTACATGCAGATACGAAAATACTCCCCATCGAACACCACATGAACATGACAGGGACTCAATTCTTCTCCAGAGCACTGGCCCCAGACCACCCCCGTCACCACCTCACATTACACAATCCCCCACCCCGCAACAAAAAACGTACTCCTGCTGCTCACTATTCGCAGCTACTGAACAATATCCCCCCTCCTCCCCTAAACATCAACCCCATTAAACATCTCCACACAGAATTTACCCGGAAATACCTACTCGACCAACCACACAACACTGTCCTTCACGATACTCCCCCTGTAGTCCATCAGAGCGAACAAACCCTCCCAAGGAAAACAAGAGTTACTCTGGCCAGGCTCCGTTCAGGCCACCACCCCTCCCTCCAACAATACAGACACAGACTCCACCTAGCTGACACCTCCACCTGTCAAAAATGCTACCTCCACCCTGAGGACACAGAACACCTACTCTTACACTGCCACTCTCTCTCTCAACAAAGGCACAACTCCAACATTACCTCTCTACGAGACCTATGGACCCGTCCCACGGTGGTAGCGGGATACCTGAGTGCCGCCGAGTTCGCATGAGAGAACCCGGGGGCTACGAAGTAAGTAAGTAAGTAAGTATACCAACCCCCTCCCGACGCTACGAGAGATGTTGTAAAGGAAGTTAAACCACCCCATCAAAAAATCATCAACCGAAGGAAACCAACACCGAGTAAGGTACTATCCAAATGCTTAAGGATTAAAAGTTATTTTTCATGAAAAGGACAAGACAATTCTAAACTTTACTAGTTTGTTTCATAGAATCCACTTTTCTGATTTTATTGTGGTTAACGCCATGCGATTTTACCGAACCTTTGGGTTCAACCCTGCGCAAGAAAAGGTTAATGAAATGATGCGAGATCAAGTGAATGAAATATTTCATAAAGTTGATTCAGATTATTCGACATTTAACTTGGAATTAACCAACGCATCTAATTCAAGGTTACTATTAACACTAAGTTATACGAGGGAATTCTTTTTTCTATAATAACTAACTCATATTCACGCGTTTCATAATAGTCAAAAAGAATGAGTGGTATCAATCTCTCTTAAAACGTCATCAAACTATCCCACTTCATTTCCAAACACCAAATAGGATGAGCACAGTACCTACACAACCGCGAAACCGCGTATTAAACCCTCTCTCCATTAACGATACAATAGTGAATTCGTTTCTTTAAGTGTTTAATAACGAGTGGTAAGCAAAGTACAAGATCACACGAAGGAAGAAATGTGTTAACTACTGAATATTTATATAAATAGTTGATTAACTACGTTCACAATGTGGACTAAGCGCAAGAACAGTAACAAAGACAGTTTGTGAAAAGTGAGGCAAGAGAGAATCGTGATCGCACTACAACTCTGAAATGGGTTTGGCACGATGTAGTTATTTGTAAATGGACTAAGCATCTGGTAGCGAAGTTCGACATCGCGTTAATTAAACACAAACGCGGATTAAATCTTTTATTAAAAAAATTTCACTGAAAGTAAAAATGAATTTAAATAAAAATTTTGACTGGAAAGATAAAATATATGTTATGTATTCTTCATAACACATTATCAGTTCCAAATTCGAAGTTCACAAAACCACTGGTGGGGTCAAATGAGGTTGTGCAGATAACTTCACACTTTCTGTCTGCAGTAAACTGATGATGGGTTTTGAAAAGATAAATACCTTGTCGGGTGTACATGTCCCAATCCACCTAAAAGGGAAAATAAAAAATTATCTCCAAGATTTCTGATAAGCTAACTTCAAATGTCAGCGAATGATCGTGAATAGTTAATCACACTAAAACTGAAGTCGGTTACAAAAGTCAGGATACACCAGACCACACCTACTTTGCAGAAGTGTATCCGAACTTTGGTTACCGATGATACAATTCACACTGGCTGCATTGTATACACTTAATTGAGAACATTATGATGATTGCGTTCTCGGAAACCCCAAACGACTCATTAATTAAGTTTTTAGTTTTGCGTTTCATGCTATTTCTTAGAACCGAATCATTCTCGTTCTCAGAATTAAACTTCTATATCAATTTTAATGTAAACAACGAGAACAATCCTCTAAAAGGTTATTTCATCAAAGCTGATGAACTCGAAATAATTTTAAAATTGCGAACTTCCTTCAGAAACTGTAGACAAGAATTTAAACGGCTAATATCTAATTATTAAGGTGAATGCGTTCAATATCTTGAAATTATATTGAGAACTTTATTCCCAGCAGAGTTATACTGTGGCCACGTCGTAACCGCTTCCCGTTATATTAGCGAGGTTAAGCGACATTGGATCTGTTCAGTGGGTGACCGTCCCCCGCGTTCAGATGATGTACCGACCCGTGGTTCAGATCCCGCGTAAAGCCTAAGTCCCCTCCGTCGCGTAACGAAGGAGGTTAAATAATTATCATAACCATTATAATTAATTCTAGTACCCGAGAACATAACCTTAAGCGCTTACCACCCGCCCAGGAGTAACGTCACTGACTGGCCCCGTAGTAAGGCATTCCTCCGATCCAAAATCCCATTCCGCCCACAGTGCCAAACCATTTAAGATACCGGGATACTCCATTGGCACGGCACTACGTACAGACCGACTCTCTCTGAAAGTTTCTCGCGAGAGTGGAAGGGACAGCAGTGTGAAAGGGCGTCCAAGGGCTACAGATGGGTACTCCCAGAGGGGCTGAGGCTCCACCTTTTCGTCAGTTTCTTCGCTAGCCTTCTCAATCATCTGTTAAAATGAAATAAAATTTTGAATCGCCTTATGACGTATTACCCTTTAAAATCAAAATAAATTATAACACGATCCAAATTTGGTAAATAGAAGCGTAAATATTTTGTATATCAAACCAGATGATGTTCGAGATTTTTGTGACGATACATAGTAGTTGATATACGATCAGCACAAATACATTATGATGTGCATACATAACGTAATTGTAAAGCTAGTTTATCTATTCTGCTAGTGATGGGACGATTAATCGGAATCGAGAATCGGAAAAATCGAGCATTTTTCAGGAATCGGAATCGAGAGAATTGTATTATGATTTCCGATTCTTAAAACGATTCTTTAACTTTTAATTGAACCAGTTTTGCAATGTAAACTTTAAAATTTAAATGAAAGAGGATAACAAATTTTATTTTTATTGTATTGTAGCTATACATTAAAACATGTATATCCATGATATGTAATCAAGATGATTAAAATGAATTGTTACAACTTACAGTTGATTTTTATTTTTAAACCAATCTATTATAATTTATAATTTATATTACCATACTCATAATGTAAATAGTTAATCTTACCAGAGTAAAATATGACAATTTCCAGAAAAACAAGTATAGAATTATATTTAAAAATATTGAGAATCGGAATCGGAATCGAGACTTTTTAGTGGTATCGGAATCGGAATCGTTAAAAATTTTGGTATCGTCCCATCACTACTATTCTCCCCTTTTCTGCAAAATTTCCTTAGCTACTTTTCCAGAGTCAAGGTATTTTTTTCAACTGTTTTCCGTATTCGCCTCTGATGAGGAGTAAGGGGAGGGTGGGGACTGTAGAGGTGTACCGGAATTCCGGCCAATCTGGAATCATTCACTTTTTAATATTAAATAAAAAAAACATAGAAAATAATTATTTATATGCAGATTTTGATATATTTATGCAAAGTCCTTAGCCATTCCTTTGGCTACTCGCATGTATCAAATAAATGAAATATGATAAAAGGTTCAAAATTTTCCTTGCTAGGTAGTTTTTTTATATTGTTTTATGATAAGAAAAAATTATAAAACTATTTTTATTTTGAAATTGCCATTTTTCATGATTTTTGTATATACATTAGCTAAAATGCTTAATGTTTTCCCTCAAGAAACACTAAATTTATAGTGAATTATAAACAGCGTAGAAAAAGAGTGGAAGAGAAAAATCAAAAGACAGTAACTACCGTTTACGAGGGAAAAAAAAACTGCTTCAATAGTCGAAATTATACCTCAGTAAGTTAGCGTGAAGATGAAGTTTATCAGCCATTTCTGGCAATAAGCGATTCCGTCGTTCTGCGTAAATGTTACCCGCTTGGTTAAACATCCGCTCACTGAACACGCTTGAAAGTGGAGCTGATAAATACTTTCTCGCTACTTTGGCAAGATTTGTGGTAGGAAACATTTCTTTATTTTCATTCCACCGGGTGAGAAGATTAGAGTTCTTGTCAATTTGTGGCGAGTCAAGGTAATAACTTAATTTCATTATGAATTCTGTTATTGATGGAATGCTCTCTGGCGACTTTCCTTTTCTTTCTTTCAGTCATTTTGGATTCAGGTTCTTCAGCTTTTTTTTCTCTTCGGGTCCTTCCTCAATTTGTTTGCGCGTATCGCTTTTTCAAAGCAATCCCAAAATGATTTAGTGTCTGGTGAATTTTTGCCAAATTTGTCAATCTCAGAATCATCACTCGAGGTTGTTTCATTTTTACTTCTTTTCCATTTTGTTTACGAACAATACTTCTTCTTTCAGCCAAATCCTTAATTTGTCATAGTCATAAGTGTTGCTGAATGGTAACAGTTTGTATTGTGGATTAAGGGCAGTAGCGAGTGCAAAACATTTTTTGTCATACAATGATCCAAACCGCTTAGATATAGAGTCGAGTAACTGTCTTCATGGTTTCTACTCGAGATCTATCCCAAGGTTTCTCAAGGTACATTCTTAGGGCTTTCATAGCTGGGATAACAATTGATATTGATGCATCTTCAGTGCTTAATCTCAATGTGAGGTTCTTAAATGGTTCTAATACGTTTATTACATTTTCAATCAGTAGGTTAGGTGATGGCGTGTCTGAATTATTTTCAGCACCGTATAGAATTAATGCTCGTTTATTTTAGTACGCGAGCAAGCATATCATAAGGTGAATTCCATAGAGTCTCAATATATTGAATTAGTTTGTGGTTTGAAATACTTGAAGTGTTTTGAATGCTGGTATATTTTGATGTGGCTAAGACTGATTGATGAAAGTGTCCAGCTATTTTTTTGCTCACTGCTATAGCATCTTTAACTGTTCTTTGAGCAAATAAAGCATCATGTATAACCAACCGTAATGTATGTATAAAGCAACTCATTATTTAATCCCGCCAATCTAACACCTTTGCATATATTTGCGGCATTGTCTGTTATAATAGCATGTACCTTATTATCCCCAATATTCCAATCTGTTATCATTTCTTTAATTTTTTTACCTATATTTTCTGCTGTATGACTATCTCTAAAGCTGCCGATTTGTAATGTTGCACTTTCCGCATTGAATTCCTCAGTCACCCAATGTCCCAAAAAGCTTAAAAAGCTTTCATTATTGTACGAACATGTCCATATGTCTGCAGTTAAAGATATGTATTCAGCATTGCTAATTTCATTAAGTATTTTATTTTTTACTCTAGTATATACAGGGGTTGGACAAAATAATGGAAACATTCGCATTTTCGGTGCTATATTTTCTCGTGCGCGGAAATTTGTACGTCAACGTTTGTACGACGGAAATTTATATGACTGACATTTGTACGACGGTAATTTAAGTATGCACTCTACCGACCTTTTTTGACTTAATATGCGATCTACCCATGATAATAACCGTGACTTCATTTTTTTATATAAACATAAGCACAGGTGCAAAAAAAAAAATAAAATAAAAGTAAACTATTTAAATATTTCGAAAATAATTTCATTTTGAAGAAATTTAAATTTTATCATGTATCACAGCGCATTAAAGGATTAACAGGTAGGTAAATGGTTATTGAATAGGTACAGGTGGTTAGGTTAGGTGATTAATGAGAAAAAACTCAAGATTTGTTCTCCAATTTTTTAAATGACATTCGTTCTGTATATCGCCAGTTACATTTTCTCTTAAATTGATAAGCTGAAATCTAATTTCAATTATGCATTTAATTATTGTAATATGTAACTTTATAATTTGTGATAATTTGTATTTTAACTTACCTAGTTTCAAATTCAATTTTATTAACTGCTCATGAATTTCTTGCGTATAACGTATAAATTACCGTCGTACAAATTTCCAGGTTTCATATTTTCTGATAGCATTAATGGCGTTATGTACTTTATTAAATTAATATGTAACTGCATATAATATTGAGAACATCTTCTATTTCAATATGTTCATATTGGTTTTTCACGTTTTTTAAAATAAAAATATAGCGCTTGGAAAAGATGTTACTGCCTGTGAAAAGGGCATGATAGTAGGAGCCCATTTGGTTGGTGTTTCAGTAATAAAAGTCACATAATTGCTCCTGTATCATAAAGTGATAAAACAAGTGAAATAATATCTTGCTTAATAATGAGGTGTCACGTGCGAGAACCATCTAAGCGCCAAAAATTGCCATAAAACGCATTTAAAGTTTACCAATTTAGAAATTAATAATACATATAGGCCTACTAGTTAGGGTCTAAGCTAACACAAAAGGTTCCTGCAGCCGGATATTCCGGCCGGAACTAAAATTTGTTGGTCGGATACTCCGGTTTCCGGCTAAAAAACTGGTTCCGGTACACCTCTAGTGGGGAGAGAGCCTTACGCTTTTCTATCCAGTTTTCTACTACTACTACTGCTGCTGCAATAATTAAAACACGCACTAGTTTAATGACAGGAATCTCCCCGAGTGAATCGAAAGGTCTTTCAGGCTTTCTCTTGTCCTCTTAACTCCTCGTAACACGGGTCCAGTCGAGTTATATAAAAGGTCCATTAAAGACCCACAGGAGATATAGCAAACTATGTATTTCTATAACGATAAAACGCACAACCTTAACGCTGAAGAGCACTTTTTCAATCAATTTTATCAGATATTTAAAATGTATTAAAATTTCAATTAACAAATCTATCGTACCTTGCTCATGAAATTCTTAAATAAATTATTTTAAATGGTTAAACTTCCTAAGCAGGTCGAAGGTGTATTTAAAACACTGAAAAACATACTTCATCGAACGGTTCCTTTTGAATCCTGAAAGTGTCGAGAGGTGCCCTTAACTTCCAAAGATCTCTAACTGGACTGGCATGCCTCGAATGGAGAGTCGAGCGGCAGAACCAAAACATCATCTTGTATTAAGTGTTTGGCTGATCTGAGACGATACAAAAACTGAAGAGAATGCCACGGGAGCATCGCGGTGTCGAAGTAAGGTTCACTGAACACTAAAGAGATCTGGCAGTTAAATAGAACGCAGTTACTAATCATTAAATTAGTGCGCGTACTGTTTCTTGGCTACCTGACGTCACCGCAATATCTTTATGATACAAACAACACAATCGCGACACGAACGAACGGATAGCGACTTTAGCGGTGTCGTCATAGTTTCAGACTTTTTACTAAAACATTAATATTATGAAAAAGTGTGCATAATGGAAGTTAGGTTAAGTTAATTATTTTTTTATACCTATTAGGTTAACTGTCTCTATCCGCAACTGAAAATAATGAAATGTCGCGTTTTTGTGGTTAACAAAAACCTGTGTTGATGTAATACAATGGAAAGAAAAGTTTAATATTGAAATTCAATTCAAGACAACTTTATTTCTTTAAACTTTTCGAGTTTCATCATAGAATTTAATGTCGAGTGGAATTGTAAATAAAAATTGCGTGAAAGAAGCCTTGTCACGTGAAGGCTTTGGATTTTATCAAAACATTGGATACGCAATTTTACGCAACTCACCTTACCAACCAAGTTCCTTAATGAAATGTCTGACAAGTGTGAAGAGATAATCGTGACTCTGTCTTCAACTTTGTTTGCCATGATGAAATCATTAAGAATTCTCCTGGCGACCCCATTTGTTTGATGAATGTAAACATGACGAGCTCCTGAAAATTGAGATGAGTAATACAGTTATTTACTTAATTTTTTAATCAGAATTAGCAATAATATACCAAAACATTACTGACATTATAACAAAATACAATTTAAACACCCAATCACTCTAGACCTGAAGTTTGACTACCAATACAACCACCATTTAGCGAGAAAAACTTTCAATTTAAAATGACACACGGTGATGCTTCTCTCATTACTACCAGGGCTGTGGAGTCGGCACATAAAAAACCGACTCCGACTCCTCAATTTTTTGTCTATCCGACTCCGAAGGTATATTAATTCTAAATCTGCTATGATGATAATTACACAAGAGACATTTCATCACCACCACGTGAAGCATCATCATCTGTGGTCATTGTTACGGTAACTTTGTCTGTAGTAAAGAATCTTGTAAGTGGTGCTTGTCGTTCAGTAGATTTCTGATCTTTTGTTAACTTTGAAGTAGTTGGAAGGTTTTTATTACCATCTTTCTCAATGACAACTTCTAAAATTTTGGGATGGAAACACTGCAAATGTCTTTTCAAATTTGATGCTCTGGTTGGTGCATTTTTATCAGAGCCAGTAAAACCACTGATTTTTGCTTCACATAATTTTTCATCATCATCATCTTCTATCATACACTGACACACGAAATGTTTCCCATCTGTGGTTATTGTAAAATATTAAAAAACTGCAGACTTTGTTGGAAGTGTCTTTGCCATTGTGAAAAGGGTTTTAGACTTGAAAGTTAAAAACTTATGAAATTTAGAAAGAACTCGAAATTAAATAAGCATTAAAAATAAAAAATATTATCTGAAAAGAAAAAATGAATTAATGGCATTAGTGTCTGAAATGGAAAACATTGTGTTTATTATTTAAGTGGTTTAACCACCATAGCTGCCAGTGATATCACACACAAAAACATATTTTAGTAAAATTTATATTGAGGTCGGAGTCGGTACATTTTTACCGACTCCGACTCCACAGTCCTGATTACTACTAAAGGATCATAAATCATAACCTTACTAACGGAAAATAAGAGCAGCTTTTGGTTTTTACCAACAGAAATAAAGTTAATTTCCTCACCTAATTTAGCAGCGACGACCGCCGTAAGACAACAATCACTGAGGAAGAGGCAGATGGTCTCTTGCCTGACGTGTTCCTTCAATACCCGAACGTAGAGAGACGTCCGACGAGGATCATTCAATTGCCCCAAACGCGTTCTGGACGCTGTGGCGTGAAGGCCGCACTCACAAATGGGCCTTTCATACGGCGCTGCACTGGAGGAGGCAACCGATGGAGAGGGAAGAGAAGACCACTCCTGGTCAGCTTAAGGGTCATGGAATATAACAACAGTACGAACGCTTTACTATCAAACATGATATGGCTCAAAAAGGCTTTATAATAGTGTCACTTAAAGTAACACTCAAAGTAACACTCAAAGTAACATTTAAAGTAACATTTAAAGTAACATTTAAAGTAACATTTAAAGTAACATCTCTAACAGCAAAACGTCTAATTGCTAGAGGAGATTAAATGTCATGACCACCGTATGGAGAGTGGGAAAACACTTTTGATAAAACAGGTTAGTTATGTATGTCAGTAATGTTAAATTTCACCAACCAATTATCTTCTATATCACATTGTAATTACAGACAAGAAAGCAGTTAGAATCTGGCCATGGGCAAAATTAATTTGTCACTTACTTTAGTTGTAAATTCTTAAAAACCAAAACCACTGTAATTCGTGTTAAAATTATTACATAAATGACAGAAAAAATTTATTTTAGATTTTTATTTTTAATGGAAAGAAAGTATGGAAGTACTTCACCGGCGCTTTGACTGCCGGGGTCGTATCGCGCCGAGATTATTTTTATTGGGGACAAAAGGCTGTTAACTTACCTGGAGTCTTTTGAAATACTGAACCAAAGGCTGTATTCATCATGGGACGAAATTAAAGTAACGTTTTCCGATTCTTTTACTGCGAGAGGTTTGGGGAGGTAATAGACAGCTTGCATCCAATGATCTCTCCAAGGCAGTTCCGAACTCCTTGTATCACATTTTCCTACATAGAAAATACAGAGTTAGAAAACAAGCCAAGAGGGAGTGGCTGAATACAGTGATTTCTGAACACTATTAAAAGGAAATACGCTGTATTATAATGTTAGGACATTATAATCTAAAGGTTGAGATCAGAATTCATCATTCACATCCATTCTTCTTTTGGAATGTTAACCTAACCTAGCCGGGGGTACGTCGTGGCCATGTCTTAACACCACTTCCTGTGAAATAAGCTAAGTTAAGTGATATTGGGTTTGTTCAGTAGCTGGATGGGTAAACGTCCTCTGTGGTTAGGATTCCACGATTCCCTATCAGTACGGAAGTTGAATCATGAAGTCATAATTAACTATCTAACCTATTGTTAAGGGCATGAAGCAATTATAATTGAGCGTCCAGTGGTTCGATCAGTTAGGGCGCGGCGCTGGGTGGTTGTCTTTTCTGTATCTTACACTACGACGAAGTGACGGGAAGGGCCCCTACCCCTCACTTTCTTGGAGGATATGAGTGTGTGATTTTTTTTTTTTTTTTTCACAATTATAATTAGCTATGTAACCTATTCCGAGTGTGTTAACTTGTCAAGACGCATATTTTTGCACGCGTACAGTTGGGGGAGGGAGGGAGGAGAGAAATAAAAGGAGATGGGGAGGGTATCAAAATTTTATAGAAACTATAATGTTGAATTTCTATTGTTGATCATTTGGAAAAGTTAACACTGACGCCTCGACGAAACAAGTCCGGGCTTGTTTAAATACGGAATACTACTTTATAAAGACAAATTAAAAGTTGACGAAAATGTATTTTTGTTTCAGGTCCTACGAAACTTCAATGCCTATAATCGTACGCAATCTATCATGAACGAAATTCAAACGAATTTCCTTAAAACTGGCATAACGTAAAAGCATTTCACCTCTCGTGAAGTGATGCTCCCAAAAGGGAGCGCAGCTCAGCACAACTTCTCCCATGGGATCCATTTTAAGGTCCCACCACATGAACACGGCGTCACAGTCCCCGGAGGTCAAACAATCGAAGCTCTGATGGGTCACTCGTTCCTTCAAAAGAGGGATTTTGCGAGCACTCCAATCGAACCTGAAAGTTAAAGGTTTTACCATTAACAGTTAGACCGAACTTAAATCTAACTCGCTACGCGTCTCACTGTTAGAGAAAAGATAGTCACTTTAGTATTCTATAGTTGAGCTCAGCCATCAAAATAATAAATTTTACCTTCAACGAAAAAATATCTAAGATAATCTTAACACATCGTGCACTGAGTAAATTGTTTTCACAAGTTTAATAATTTAACCATGGATTACCCTTCTTCATTTCACTTAAAAATTTACTCAATATTATTATTATTAATATAATAATAATAACAACAACAACAACTTGGGTAATTATGATAAACTACCAAAAAATCAAAGGTACCGAAGACCCATATGGGTAATATCTAGGGTTAAGCAACATATAATTAGGAAACCTTTACGCCACTGATCAGCAACTGGCGGCCGGCTGGCCAGATTCGGTCCGCCAACCATCGTTATTTCTATCTCCAGCTTGATTCACATATGCTTGCAAAAATATATATTTTTTATTTTGAAAAATTACGGAGATTTAAAACGCCGAGCTGTAATTTTATTCAATTAAATTCTAGGAATCATTCGATAGTATGTTCCAGAATAAAACAAATTAACATTTTAGAAGAACATCTGTATCCTCACGTCACGTCTCAAAGGATGTCTTTAACACCTGAAAAGTAGTGTCGTAATTTTTTGTCCTACATTTAAGCTACGTTTTTTTGTTCAGTAAATTATATACCTCTAAATAAATTACCTAAGTACAGTACCTCTCAATAAGAAAAATGGTCGGCCAGTGAGGTTGATCCGCCGCCGTTCACCTCGCCCAAAATACGGCTGCTTTTAAATCTAGTTGCCAACCACTGCTTTACATGGTCAAATTAGCTTAAATAATATACTCTTAGTTAGCAATGAACTGCCAATTTATATGGAAGTACGCGCGCACAGACACGAAGTTAACGAGGAGATTTTTATAAAGTAGTTCAGAAATCATTCCAAAGTGATTAGAAAGCGAGAGATTTAACAGTTTATCTATGGTGGTAAACAGGATTTTATTTTTACGAGCAACTTCGAAAACTCCTATTTCACCATACGGAGGGGAGTAGGCGTAAATTCAAAGAGTCACGCGAGACCGAGCATTCCCAGAGGTGGCTGGCCCAGTTCCAACCGTGGTGGATGTGGGCGTCGAAACCTGGGCATTCGTAGCTTGAATCCAATCTCCGAACAACCTAACTACATGAATTCTCTTCCAGTTCTATTATTATTCATATGTACATTATCTGATAACCCACTTCCCATTGTGAATGGGGCGGGCACGACGCTTGAACTCGGGACTGAAAACATTTAAATCTCAAAAATACAAAGGGAATAGGGAAAAATGCCACCAGGAATAAGGTATCACCACCAACTTCGGAGATCATGCTGACTTTCATAACGAGGTTTGGGGTATACCTCTAGTGACAGAGCGAGTGAGACCACCGTCTCCATTTACACACCTCGCAAACCACTTCCATTCTTATCCGTTTTTCGCTAACTCTTATCGTCATATTTATATTAACTTCCGCGTTTATTCGCAAGTTTACTAATCACGCAATGGGTTACGCCTTGGCCAATATCGTACCACCACTTCCCGTCAGTCAACGAAGTTAAGCGATATTGGGTTTCGATAGTAGTTTGAGGGGGAACTGTCGTCCGCGTCCAGATTATGTAGCGGCCCACAGTTCGGAACCCGCGTAAAGTTGTCGGTCTCCTCCGTCCTATGACCTTAGATGTTGCGAAGGAGGTTGAACAACTAAATCGAACAATCGCATCTTTCCATCTTTTCCGCGGTCGTCCTCTACTACTCACCCTTACGCACTCACGATTCTCAGCTCTAACGAGTTTCTCATTTCGCACCTTTCTCAAACATCCTCACTTCTCGTACGGTCAATTCGTTTTACACCGATCACGCTTCTTAGCTTAATCATCTCAATTGCTCTCACTTTTGACAGCAAACTGTCGAATATTCGGCACATCAGTTCTAAAATCTTGTCCAATGTATTATCAATGAGTAATATTTTCCACCATATTAGGAGGTAGTATGATTAGCTTGCTATTAGCAGCGTTTTGTATTTCATTTCTAGCACATATTAAATCATTTTATCAACAAGTTGTACTATTGCTATACACTGACATTTCGTAGGACTCGAGGCCTAACATTTAGGTTCTATATGTAGTTATATACATTTTGTAAATTCACTGGGAAATGAATTTTATGAATGCTCACGTCAATAATGAAGCTGATATTATTTTATTTTACGATTATCTAAAAGGAGAGAGCAAAAGCAATGAAATATAAAGATAGGCAAACCGAGAACAAACTCACTCAAACACTGGGATTGCCTTTGAAATGGCGGAGAAAGCCCGAGGAGAAACTTCAGATAATTGAATGTCATGGACGGCTGCTGCCCCTGGACAATTCTCTACTGAATCAGGAATGCTTAGCAATCTCTAAAGAAATATAATACTGTACTCGTAAATAATAAAACTATATCTATATATTATGTATCAAAACAGGCAAAATACTATGAGATAACATCGTATCTACATGGTTATATGTAGAAAACAATGCTGAGATAGTTTTTGAACGTAATGAAACAAATTTCAACACGACAATGATCTTGGAAATCATTTGAAGGAAAAAGGGAAATGGAATGAAGCATTTTGGAGCATACCTGGCCGTGAACATCGGCAACTGATGGGTCCAGAATCGGACTTATTTTGTTCCACCTTTTAACGAGACTGGATGACACCACTTGAGCATAAATAGTTGCTTCACAAGGCACAATCAGAGCATCTGGCTGAAAGGCAAAATAAAGATAATTTTTAAATATAAATAGTTTTAAATAAACTCAAATGTCAGTCATACGAATTTCCAAGAGAGAATGTCAATTTTTTTTTTTTTTTTTTTTTTTTTTCATATAATGTCAAACTATTAACTATTTGGGGAGATTGAAAAGCTTACTTTTAACTTGCTTCAACGATATTTTTAAAGTTAAGAATAGTTTAATTCTTTGGCAAATCAAAAACTTTTCAAAAATATCATATGCAACTGATAACTTAGTTCACAAATAAATGAAAATCAAAACTAAATCTATATTAAACCATTCCTTCAAATCAAATCTCTCATCCTAAGATGTTAAACACTAAATGCGGAAAGATAAGAGACGAACGGTTAAGAGGTATTCCTTGGCGTGTGTAAAAGTTTCTATGGCTCCTTCGCCAATGAGTTCTGTATCAAAGACTTCTGTTACAAGAAGATTCGCTCTTCTTGGCATTTCTTTTCCTTCACCACACTCGAGTTCCGTTGACCGTTTTCCAATCAGGTTTACCTGAGAATGGAATCAAATCTAATTTTAGTACGCCTAATGCTCTTAAATTTAGAACTGCTAATGAGACGACTTACTTCATAAACCAGTCAAAGGAAATTAGTAGAAATACAGTATACAGAAGTCTATAACAAAAGACTATATATCCTTATCCTTTACCTTGGACTACACCACAAACATATAAATTGTAAGTAGATAAAAACCATTTATATCTATCATTATCATACTACTGCTATTTTAGTGTGGCAGTAGCAGTAGGTAACGTACTTTATGGGTTTAACTCAAAGATAGCTTAAATGTACGACATACAGATTACTTTTAGCTTACTATAAGAGAAACTAAGCACCTAGTGAAAATAATTGGGGTCTATTTAATATGGACTATAAAGAACACTTTACCATCTCGCTGCATCCATTAATCTTAAGAATCTTCCTCGCACACTGAGCCATTGGTGTAAAAGCCTGTTTATAAGAGATTTTGATGACTGGAAAAATATTTATTCAATGAACTAATTTTAATGATACAATTAGGCTTCTAGTTAAAGCTTTTCCAATCAGCCTTCTATGTTATATACACACTATTATAAACATATTACAACATAATTTGATCATACTGTATCATTCAATGTAGTTCACTTTTTTACTGAAAGCAATTTAGATTTAAATGAAAAGTAAAAATTTTAATAATAGCTACTTATTTTAAATGCATTATTCAACTGACAAAAATTAGAAATAAAGACTGAAAATGTGCCTACAGTACCTACTTTTTAAAAAATTTATTGTAAAGATCTGGTAAAAAGTACAGTGATTCAAACCAAGTCTTAAACAGCAGTTTAAATTTGAAAAAAACATCAGTGCCACTGACCAATTAAAAAAAAAAACAAAGGGGTCTCATCATTCCAAAAGTTCCTACCTCGCAAGCAGTGACTGAATCCACCCCACAAGATAGAGCCATCATAGAAAGGAGACCAGTGCCAGTGCCAATATCAAGGACATGAACCTCCTGCTTCTGACTCCTCAAAAGAGCAATGCATCTCCGTATTCCTTCATAATACATCTCATTCTAAATAGAATTAGAAGAAAAGTAAAGGGTGTTCTACATTAAAATGTTATTGACTAGGATTTCATAATTATGGTACTGAAAAAGCATTTAAGCCTAAATGATTTATTTGTTTAATTCTGAGACAAAACTTGTTGTATGCCTGACCTGCTACTACAAAATACAGTTTATGTCTACAGTTAAACTGGAGTTCAGCTTATTATTTAAAGCAAAGGCACAAGTGGGAAAATGTACGTGTCAGTATTTCAATGATTTACAAATGAACAAATATTACATGAAAAGAGTTGGCTACATTTATGCTAACTGTAACTGATAACTTAATGGATATGGCAAACTCAATAATGCAACCATCTACACAAAGGTCTGGATTCATCATTATATAATATACAATATATACTATATATATAACTTAATGGGTAAACCTAATCCTTCACATCAATATTTGAGGAGTCGCGCGTCTTAAGGTACCTAAGCGCCAAAATTAAAATTCATCAGAAATCGCCTCCAAAGTTCAGCAATGTTCTGGCAATAGTATCTCTGTTATTAATTGAGCTAGAACGTTATTTTTTGGCTAAATTAGAGTTCTAAGTATGCTAATGAAGATGACGATGAGTTTGGTGTAATTATTATTTGTTATATTATTAGATTTAATAATATAAGTCTCAGCCAGTCCCAAGCCCAGAGAAAGGAGGAGGGTTGGCGGCAGGAAGGGCATCCGGCCGTAAAACTTTTGCCAAAACCTTATGAATGCAGATCCATTATAACAAGAGGAACAACAAAAGTAACAGAAATCTCCAAGAAGGCACAGAAAAAGAGATTGAGATGGTATGGGCATTGGACAGGTCCAGAGGAGGGAGGAGGAGTATGTGGGATGACGGATGCTGAGGATGGAAATTCCAGACACGAGAAGAAGAGGTAGACCTAAGATGAGGTGGTGAGATAGACTGAAGAAAGATAGTGATAAGGGACTGGAGGAAGAGGTGGCTCAAGAGAGAAGTAAATGAAGAAGGATAACAGTGACCCCACATAGAAGTGGGGCTGCGAAAGAAGAAAATAAAAACTTTCTTATTATGCCAAATTTTGGGTGAACTTTTGGCTGGTGATAGAGGTGAAAAGAGTAGTTTGCTTCATAAGGTTTTCAACCATACTTCTAGTGTCGTAAGGTCATTATAACCCAAACCACACGATAGAGGAAGGGTGAAAATAGTGATATCCATCAAAAACACGTTTTTGTCTGTGGTGGCGCTTAGGTACCTTAAGACGCGCGACCCCTCATTTATGAAATTAAAATTACTGTGGTCTTCTTTTTCAGGTATCATATGATATTGCAAGCCTAGCTATAAGCTTTTGTTAATCAGGCCTAGCTGGATCAAGACATTTTAAGCATTTGAAATTTACAATTAACATACTTGAAGTCAACTTGCAACTTAATAAAAATATTTTAAGCTATAGTTGCACAAGGAGCTCTATAGGAGCTTACCAATGAAATACACCTTATCAGCCTAACCTACAATTTACTCACCCTCTCTTGATCATGCAGCATATCTGCATATGATGACCTTGCAACCTCTTGTTTATAATCATAATCCTCTTGTTGCAGATTCCATTCATTTTGGCCAGTTATTGGGTTTAAATGCTGAGTAAAAACTGGCATTTTTAAAATATTCTGTAAGAAAGTAGCAAGGATTGAAATACATTGTCATTCCTATGATACCATACTGTATAGCTTAGTCTTACTAAAAATACAAGGCGACTCTCAAAATCTAACCTACACTGAAAAAGATATCAACAGCATCTGCATTAGGGTGGAGTGATGCTATAGGGGTGATTTTTCATTTGTGTAATATAAATTTCTAATAGCACCCAAAAGTTATGACTAGGTTCTATCAACATCCTGCACAAATTTGGTTGTTCTACTCATTGGTCTCGAGGTCCCCTCATGACATTATATTTTTGGGATATTTCAAAAATTTACCCAAAAAGAAAAAAAAATATTTTCAAAAATTTACCCAAAAAGAAAAAAAATACATTTTCTAAAATTTTCATAATCCACCTTTATCTTCATTCATGAGAGGTACAATTTTCTCTCTGTTGTGTGTTAATCCACTCTTGTCATGGCCTTAAAAAATGCAGCTCTTCGCTGATTTGAAGCCATCGTACATTAGCTCAAACCACCCAGAACTCACCATGTGGAGGTGGCTGCAAGTCGAGTTCCACCCATTCCCAGCTCATCCACACAACCTTAATGCTGGAACAGTCACTAACTGTTTATTGTTTAGCTTATGCCAAGCGATATTGTGCTTTGGTGTTGAAATATGGCATAATATTCCTTGACTAACTGTTCTAACTCACTCTTCCTTTGTGGTTTTGTTACAAGCTATAGCATCTTATTCCAGATGCACTAGCATTTTATCTTTACACCCATCAAAATATAGGCCAAAGCAGGGCTGGTTGATTTAAATCATGATTTAAATCACTAATTTAAATCAGTATAAAAATAAAAAAAATGATAAAACGTAAAAACTACTAATTAATCACTACTACAGTATAGATAATACATAAAGAATGGTATTGAACTTTGCTGTTTATTTTTCAATAAAACAAGGTTTTTGAATTTACTTATAGCTCTATTGATTATAGTGACAAATTAAGATGTGTTAACCTTTTTTTTTTTTTAAACATTAATTAAAATCATAATAGCCACTGTCCTAAGTGAATAAACATTTGTAGAACATATTTATTATTTCTATCAAGCATTAATAATTAATTTCGATTGTTATTCTACTGATTCAATATAAAACAAATATTTCATTTTTAGAAAACATTTAAGGTCATCTGGTCATGATATAGTTTAATTTGCTGACCCAAATCAAAGAATTAGGTATGGAGTTAAAACTTAAATAAAAAACATAGCTATACACAGTATTTCTAAATTACAAATGAAAAGTACAGTATAGCTCTTGAGCCCTAATGCTGATTGAAAGTTTTGAAAAGAAATACTAATTTTGCAGCTTTTGCAGCTCAAATTAAATAAATTGATTTATACAGTGTAGTGTAGCTTATTAAATGTATAGCAAAAACATTTTTTTTTAAAGATATTGTCATTTTATCCTAATTAGAAATTGGATCTATATTATAAAAATAAGAAAAGAAAAATGGAGAGATATAACATCTTTATCATTCCATATATATAAATTATTATTGTAATATAGTATGAATCCTCTTTTAACTGTTAGCCTAACCCAAGTGTTGCCCTTGGTTTCCTTGGACTCTCACGGTGCTCATTGCAACAGCTATTGCACTTTAGGCCTAGAATAAATCTTAGATATATTCACAAACTGGCACCTTCCACATATTGCAAAGGTGCAATTTCTTATCCAACCTTAAAGATGACTTAGCTCTTTAAATAGCTAATACAATAGTTTGCTTCAATTACTTCCTGTTATTAGTGCTACGGGAACTTATAGGAATGAAAAAGATCTTTTTTACTTGTTGTTTCAGTGTATCTTGAACATGGAGAAAAAAATTAAATAAATCTGATTTTTTTAAATTTTTTTAAAAGTAAAAAAATTACCAACCCTAGGCCAAAGAGCTCTTCTGTTTTTGCTTCATGTATTTCATCTCTCAGCCTTTTCCATTCCCTGTACTTTACTTCTGTCTATCACATTAGAGGAATCATCATCTGTCACTATGCCAAAGTCTTGTAGCATAGCAGATGCAATTGCAGCAGCCAATCTATCTGACACACCATGTCTGTCACAGCCCCTTGCCAATGCTGGTAGTTTGAGGTGCATACAAGTGGATGGTGTTTCACATTTAGAACTTCTCAGTGTGGATATGGAAGGTGAAGATACAGAAACCACGTTGCTAGGAAGTTGCACTTCCTCTAAATCCAAATCAGAAGTTGACTCTGTATCACTATACCTGCTTCAATGGTCACTTCATTTGACTGTACTGAAATTACATGTTCACAAACACTACTTACTCCGGTAATTTCTTCTTGTTTTCTCAAAGCTGCACTTTTTATTTTCTTTGTTACAACATTATCTCATTACCAATAATCATCTTCCTGTTAGTTCTCTGATCTTGAAGGAAGGTATGTTCCCTGTGAGGTCTCTCTTAGTTTTTGTCACAATGACATCCAGTGAGATCGCACTTGCAAGAAGCAATATCAAACAACTTGGCCTTTGCTTCATCTCTGAAACACTGCAGCTTTATTTTGTACTTTTCATTGTATTGTCTTCCTTTGAATGGCTTTAAAAGTTTCACATACTTCTCATGATATGCTCTAATCATCAGTAGAATTTGTGAGAAAGAGATACGATGGGAATTGAGGTCTTAAACCACAACTGTTCTATTTCTGTAGCAACAATCTCTAATATTTCAGAAACAGTGGATTCTTTTGTCTTGTGATTGGATTTTAAGTCCATCTTTATCCAGAAATATTATTTCATTATGGCTTCATAGGTCAGCAAGACAAGTGCACTGAGTTTGTGTGGCACTCCAAACACAGGGCATTTCATTTTTTCTCGTGTTCTGTTTTATATTTTCAGCCATAATTTTAAAGAACTGATGAACTGAAAAGGTTATATCTTATGTAAAGTCTGTAAATAATGTAAATAAAATACTGTAAATCAAATTTCCAGCAACAAGAGAACCACTATGAGGCAAAAGATTTGCTATAGTTAACAGGACATCTGTCACAGAGTAAGTAGTAGATGTGTACCTCAGCAGCAACAAAGTGTGAATGAGGGAGAAACAGAGGCACACCCTCCTTTTATACCCTTGATGCCTAGCGGGAAAAAATGGCAGTGATAACTTCCAAATATATTATATTGTTAAATTATACTTTAAGAATTCCATTTGTACGTATAAAGTAGACAAGTAATGCAAAAAGATTGAGATTTCAAGTTATATTGTTTTTCCTAAAAAATTAATATGTAATTTGTGTATTTTGAGAGGGGTTGGGGGACCTCAAGATGTCTTATTTTCATTTATTTCTTTAAGAGTATGAATAAGGGATGTAATATGCAGGTTTTGCGCGCTACTAGATTTAAATCTACACTTTCATTTTTCACTCCACCCTAATCCACATACCTTCTTACTGGTAGGCTTTTATCCTACTGCATATTAATGCAATGTAATTATTTGAGACAATCAGGTACTTTTGATATGCGCAACTCAACTTCAAAGTTGCTAATTTAATGGTAAGTATTTATTACTGGTACATCTACATAATATGGTATCATTAATATTTGAGTAGGAAACCAAGACTTCTACATTTAAAATAAAAATTATACTAAACATTAAAGCTAACAATTATATGCACATTATTGTAACAAACACTTTGCTCTGATATGAATGAGATTTGCCTATTAAGTACACAAAGGCCTCTTTGAATGGGATACAACCACAGGTAAAAATTTTTGAGTACCCCATAAATATTACAGATAAAGTAGTTGAAAAAAGTGCTTGAGAATTTAAGTGCGGGGGTGGAGAAAAGTTAGTTAGTTTTCAAATTTAGGCTAATTTCATATGCAGGCTAAATAGGACCTACATTTTAAAAATCACTATCAGAGGTGCCAAGTCTACAGCCCTGGCAGTAGAACTAATGCTTTTTCCCATTTTTTAGAATTTCTACCATTCTACTGCTTTAGATGTGAAATCTACTGCCAAATCAACTTTTCCACTAAAAAAATTATAATCTAATGATTTATTGTGAAAATATACTGCCAAACCACCTTTCAGTTCATAAAACATGTTTATTTTCACCAGATGGCAACAGAGTAAAATTGTCTGTGATACACAAGTGAAGTAGGAACCTGCTTCTACCTTTATTCACTCATATGTCCTGATCAAGTGCAAAAGCCTGTGGCAGTCAAAATCTACCTCCCTCTAACTGTCTAAGTGGTAGATCTACCACTTTTTGTACAGTCTGATTTGCATCTCTGCACTATGATCTTGATGCAAAATTTTAAATTTGGGGTAAAGATGATGAGTACAAAAAAAGAGTCAGTGTAACTACTCTCAAGTCTCAATGCAATTCCAGATGCAGTTCAGAGAGAGTCCATAGGCACCTAACCTAATCTAACCCATGACCAAGATATTAGTAACTATAACTGTAGAGGCTTCAGAGTAAATGCTAACAGTGAGATCAATAAACTTTTATCTGCACACAACATTTCTTACTTTCAGGAAACTTGGCTCTTTAAACAGGAGTGCAGAAATTTAAACAATATTAAGCCTAACTACAGAGAAATAGCTAACTCACCCAATGATGATAGTGAAGTTATCACTGTGGGCAAACATAATAGAAAGGAAGATGTAGCTCTAATGTGGCACACTCAATTGGATAGGTTTATAGAGTCCATTAGTTATGAATATGAGTGGGTTATAGCCATAAAACTAACTACTGCTAAAAAATATTGAATATATTCAATGTTTAGCCTATACCTATGCCATATGAGTATGCTGAAAATGAGGAGGTATTTTTTGATAGACTGTGTAAACTAAATATACTGCTAGAAGAGCTGGACTCATGTGTTATAATGGTTGGTGATTTTAACAGCAATAACAGTAAGCCTGATTCAAATTTTGCCAACCTACTTATTGGTTACTGTGAGGCATGTGGCTACAAACTTGCCAGTGCTACTTCCTAATGACTCAATTTACATATGCTACTGATGCCTGGGGGTGTTACTTATGGTTATACAACTGTAGCCTCCCATGATAATTATAATATAAAAAATGGGGAAAGGTGGTCAGAATATTATGCTGATTTGTATGTAGCTAAAAATGCATTTGTGGAATGAGTTACTATGGGGAAACTTAGGCTCTTCCAAGTGAAAAATAGAACTTGTGATAGATCAAGGGGGGCTCTTAAGATTCATAAAAATATATTAAGAAAATCTTTGAAGAGAATCTCTATCCAGAAAATTAGGTGGTAGCAATACTTCCAGTAGAGAGTTCTGGAAGGTCAATAAAAATAATAGTAATTTTACTTGCCAAATGTAATAGAGTTTTCATGGCACAAAATACATTGCAGAACTGTGGAAAAATCATTACAAAACACTATCTAATTGTCTTAGGGAGAATGGACCAAATATATGCCTAAATGTGGAATGCTCTGAAGAGCTATTAATTAGTGACTCAGAAATTTTGCAAGTTATCCATCAGCTAGATAATAAAAGTTGTGGCCTAGATGACATACAAGCAGAACATTTAAAATGTCGTAGCCTTCGTATAATACCTATGTTTGCCATGTGTTTCACAAGCTATCGGATACATGGCTATTTGCCATAGCCTACTTTCTCACTTGTATTAGTAGTACCAGTTGTTAAAAACAAGAATGCTAGTATCTGTGATAAGAATAATTGTAGGCCAATAGCACTTACCAGTATACTTTCTAAGGTGTTAGAATATGTTATCTATAGTAGGACAAGTACTTACTTACAGACTCATGACAATCGGTTTGGCTTTAGAGTGAAACAGTACTAACTTGTGTATTTAGTATGCTAAAGGAAGCAGTCCTACCCTATAAGATGTCAAGTAGCAATGTATAGTTCTATGTTTTTGGATACATCAAACATATGATAGAATTAACAATCACAAACTTTTCAATAAACTCGTGTTGAGGGGTACCAGTACCTCGTTGTATAGTTAGGATACGTGTCTTCTGGTATACAGAGCAGACCATGTTTGTGAGATGGAAAAGCACTGTATCACTAAGTTTTAAGGTAACTAAATGGTGTTAGGTAAGGGAGTATATTATCACCCTATCTTTTTGGATGGATGACCTTACCAATGAACTAAAATCTGCACATATCAGTTGTGTCACTGGAAAGATGATTAATCATTTAATACAGGGTGTCTCAAAAGTCACTATCTATTTCGGTGACATTAGATGTTTTTTTTAAAATGTTATGCTGGCATAAAGATATGTACTTCTGGTGCAAATTTGTGTATTTAAAAAAAGTTAATTGGTTTATTATCTTGACATGCTTGAACAATTCCTCAAACCTCAACTTCTTACAGATGGCATTCTTGACACAGTAGTTTTTCAGCAGGATGGAGCACCGTGCCATTATGCAATAATTGTACGTGATTATCTTGACAGACGCTTCCCCGGTCGCTGGATTGGTCATGGAGGAACACAAGCATGGGCAGCACGTTCACCCGATTTAACACCATTAGATTTTTTCGCCTGGGGTTTCATTAAGTCTAAGGTGTACACTGGTAGAAGAATTAGTGATGTAGCCAAACTTCGAAATCGTATTACCGATGCAGTTCAGAAAATAACACCTCAAATGCTGGAAAGTGTGTTCCGGGAAACAACTTACTGCTTTGAGCTCTGTAGACACTGATGGTCGCCATGTGGAGACAGATAAATAAATAGCACTAATTCTTTGTGGCACTTTGAAAAAAAAATATTTTTCATGTCTTAAACCAGTTTTCGTAATTCCCATTATTTTTCAAAATAGATAGTGACTTTTGAGACACCCTGTATATGCTGTGACCTTGTTCTGCTATTACCCTCTCCTCATGGGCTAAGAGTACTATTGGAGATAGGCTATGTGAACAATGTGGACAATGTGGTACAGAAAATGACATCCTCTATAATGGAGAAAAGATCTGTTCTGATTTTTAGGTGTAATCTACTGAAACATGTATCTTATTAGTCTTTTGAAATGAATGGTCAGGCAATACTTATCAAACACTTGAGTAAATGTCATGTAATTACTCATGAGCTACAAAGGCACATCTTGACTTGAGCATTTTAGTCTGAACAAACCGAATGAGCAGACAGCGCAGAGCAGAATTTGGCTAGTAAGTACGTGTCTCCGAGCCGAGCCAAGTGCGGCAAACATTTTCTGTTGCTTGTTGGTAAATAGTGCATTCTCAAAATGATTCAGTTGCTCATTGGTGCGCAGTCAGGACAGGTGTTCGCGCTGTTCCAGCTAGTCAGTGTGTTTTATTTTTATCATGGAGTGGGACAGAGAAATGTTTAACCTTACATTTTCTTCAATTTCCTCTTCTTTTTGGCTAAGGAATAAATAATGAAGAAAGCACCTGCTGCCACTGTCAAATCCATATTTACACTGATCAAAATGGTGGGAATAAGACGAGCACTGGCAAACACGCAGAATACAGTGAGCTTGTGCTCAAACAGCTCATTCAGGCGCTGTCTGCTTGTTTGGTTCATTCAGACTAAAATGCTCACGTCAAGATGCGCCTCAAGATGAGCTTCATATTGAGGGGCAATGTAAAAAATCTGTATGTACAGGGTAACATGCTAGTAAGAAAATTTGGTGTGTGTTCAGAATCAGTCAAAACTTATCCTCTTAGAACTTACTGTACTGCAATATACGCCTATACATCCCATCTGTGGTGGAACTATGGTATATAAAAACTGCTATGAATAAACTCTATTCCTTATAGCTACTAATATTTTCCACAGTGTCTATTGGCTATGTAGGGAGTTAAAATGGTGCAGTGCCAGTTTTGTGTTTACTACATGTAACCTACAGTACCTACCAGCCAAATGTTACTCTGCAATAATATATACCTATAATTTCATTGCTAGGGTCAAAAACAGATCTAATGTGCTACTGTGGAATGTCCTGTTGTCAGATAGTCTAGGTTTTATACACCAGCAGTTGTCTATGCCTTATTTTTGTAATGTAGATCACTCAGAGGTCTGGTGCTTAGTGTCTCTGAGAAATTGAGATAATGAGAAAACAGACAGGCTGTATTTGCATAATAATTAATGCTTTATTTTTGTTAAAGATTATGGTACCTACAGTGGCTTATCAAGGGAGGGGCGAGAGGGGCGACCGCAAATTACTGTCAGGCGGGTGCAGTATGCAAAATTTTGGGTTTTCTATGTTTTAAAATGCAACCCTCCAAAAAATTATATCTCATCATTGTCGCGCGTTATTTGTATACAAAATATCCATGGTTTTGATGAAAAATCATCATTAAATGCTATATATACCACCTCAATGCCACTATTTCCACAAATAGTTGCGTTAAATTTTCACATCGGAAAGGTTGCCAGCCCTATTTTTCACTTTCCCTATATTATTTTGGTTAGGCTTTGCATTCTTTGAGCTTTGATGATGTTAATAATTAATGGTTGTTTTATTTTGCAGATACCCTACTGAATTAGCAAACATGAGCAAATGACAGAGACTGAGTGGTGCTGCATACAAGAATCTTTGCGAAAAAAAAGAGGAGGAAGCCAAGCGTACTGCTAAGCAATTTCATCAGTTAATGGGATTCTCAGACACACCTTCAGTGCCTTCTGGGAAGCAAGGAGATCAACCGCAATGTGATATATCTTTAGAGATAGATGTTCAAGCGGCAACTTCAAGTGAACCCCCAAATAATCAGGATCAACCCTCATCTACATCACAAAGTCACCCACCCACCCATCACCCACAGAGTCTGTTTAACGATTCTGGCAACTGGCCTGTTCCAATGACGGACAATTTGAGAATCGAACTCATTAAACGTGGACCATCACATTTGAAAAACATGAATGGACCCTTTCCAGCTGATTCAAACAATAGGTAAATGTCAAAAGTTTGGTATTTCAAAACTTTGGAAAATGGCAAAAAAATTGAAAGGTCATGGCTAATCTTCTCACCTTCAAAATGTAGCTTGCATTGCTTTTGCTGTCGTCTCTTCAACAACATCTCCAGTGCATTTGGAAAAGAAGAAGGATTTTTTGCCTGGAGGAAACTGAATCCAAGAGTACCTGAACATGAAAACAGTCCATATCATACCCGATGCTTTGAACAATGGAAAGAGTTGTCTATGCGCCTTCAGTTGAATGCTACAATAGATAATGCACATCAGTTGCAAATAAAACATGCTACTGCTAAGTGGAAAGAAATACTGAGACGAATTTATGACTGCATCATGTTCTTGGCAAAAAAGATCTTGCATTCAGAGGGCACCGAGAGAACTTAAATGAAGAAGCTAGGCTAGCTGGCAATTCTGGAAACTTTTTGGAGTTAATAAAACTAATGGGTAAATATGACCCAGTAATTAGGGAACATCTTACAAAAATCTGAATGACTGACAAGATATCCACTACGTATTTGTCACCTAACATTCAAAATGAGTTCATCACACTAATCGGCTGTAATGTTCGAAAATGTATAGTTGATAATGTGTCTAGTGCAAAGTACTCTGCAATAATTTTCGATAGTACACCAGATATATCGCATATGATCAGATGTCTCAGGTAATTCGCTATGTGTCGATTAAAGATGGTAATGTAGAGGTGAAGGAATCCTTCGTTGATTTTATTAAATTAGAGGGGAAGACTGCTGAGGCAGTTACTGATCTCATTGTCACTAAGCTCCGTGAGGATGGGATGGATATCCAGAATTGTTATGGTCAAGGGTATGACAATGCTGCTATGATGGCAGGTATTCATCTTGGAGTTCAACGCAGAATTCTTAATGTTAGCAAATACGCTGTTTTCATTCCTTGCAATAACCACTCGCTGAACTTGGCTGGAGTTCATACCGCAGGACTGAGTCCTAATGCTGTAACTTTCTTTGGAACAATTGAACGAATTTTCATCTACTTTTCTTCCTCTACTCATCGTTGGGATGTCTTAACAAAACATTCCAAAATCACTGTCAAGTGAGTCTCTGATATGCGGTGGAGTGCTAAGTATGATGCTGTTTCTAGTCTTAAGAAGAACTTGACTTACGTTGTTAGTGCCTTGGAAGAACTGAGTGAAGGGGTCTCCGAAAATCTGGACACAAAGGGCGATGCTGAAGCTCTGTTGACCTCCATCATGTCATACACATTCATTGTGTACTTATTTTTCTGGGATCCAGTGCTGAAAGAAATCAATGATGCTCAGCTATATTTTCAAAGAAAGGGACTTGCTTTGCACCAGTGTGCATTAAAAATGAACTCTTCATCCGTGTTTTTAACTAATGAATGAGAGGCAGTAGTATCAAATGCTGCAGATGCCGCTGAAGAGTTCTGTAATGAAATGGATATCAGTATAGACCGCAGAGTCAGGAGACGGAGAAGAATGCCTGGAGAGCAAGCTCGTGATGCTGGATTGACCGTGCAAGAGGATGTACGCAGAGAATTTTTTGAAATCATAGATCGTTTATTAGCAGAAATTGAAAAATGCACAGTTTGTCTTGAAAACATGAATGATCACTTTGAATTTCTGTCTCCTCCGTACCTTTTGAATCAGTCCAAAGATGAAGAAATTAATAAAGGTCAATAATTTTTCTTCCATCTACAATGACATTAATCCAGGAAGTCTACTGGAAGAAATAAAGCATTTGCACAGACATTTGCTCAGTTTCGAAAGCATAAGCGTCGATGATGATCCAAAGAACTGGGATATGTTAAAACTACTTCAGTGGATCATTAAATGGGATCTAGTGGAATCTTTGCCTCATATAACAATTGCCCTCCGGATCTGTCTAACTACATGCATGTCCGTGGCAAGTTGCGAACGAAGTTTCTCGAAACTGAAACTTATAAAAACTTACCTCGGGTCAACTATAAGTCAATCTAGACTGAGCAATTTGGCGATTATTTCAATTGAACGTGAAGTTGCAGAGACAATGAACATAGAAAAAAATCATTCATGAATTTTCTGTTATGAAAGTCCAAAAATTTAACTACGTAGGCATTATACATTATATAGTTATTGTTAAAATTATGTAGTATATTAAGTATGGTACATTATGTAGTATTGTTAAAATTGAAGTTGCTTTATTTAAGTTTTTCTTCCAATAAAAGTTTTGTTTAGAAGTGTATTTTTGTAAAGGAATTGTTTTTAAAATTGAAAATGGTTGCGGAGGGGGTTTGGCATTTTCGCCCCGAGCGGCAAAAAGTATTGGTACACCTCTGGGTACCTACCTATGAAGTGAATCTAGCCTCTGGAGTTTTGCTTGAAAGTCAATGAAACTATTTATCAAAAATTTTTAAAACTGTCCCATTTGTAAAACTCAAATACTCAAACCATACTGTATATAAGCTACAAAAAGTTAAATCTGAACACACTGAAAAAGAGTCCATGTATAAGCTTTATTCTAACTTGGCAGACATTTACCAAATCTAGTACATCACTTTTCAAGGTGAAATATCGGTTTCACATCTGGTGGTGTCACCTTTTAGATTAATAGTACTATTAGATGGAGTATTTTCATTACTTTTTCCTGTTTCCTATAGGAGTTGGAGTCACTTCATCGATATTTTGGAGTAACTTTGACACTCCTCTTTTTCCAAACTGCAAAATCTGTCCAAATTTTCCAACACATTATGCAAAACAATTTTCCAATGTATAGGCTGAAAATTTCACATGCGATGCATCATGTGACAAATTTAATACCATCATCAAAGGCTTAGAAACCAAACTGACAATATTTTCCATTATTTAGCACAAGAATTTTCCAAAGAGTTAGTGCAAGACCAAAATAATATGAGAGAATTGGAAAGCAAGAACTTTTTTCATAAAATGGGAATATCACAGAAGTCTATAGAATTTATAATCTGGCTATTTTAGATTCTGTGCATCACTTCTGCCAAATTTCTCAAATGCCTACTGGTAATAGGTCAATTGAAAGGCCAGTTAGGTCAACTGTATGCCCTTGATGATTGGTTAGGTTAAGTCATGATATTTCATTAAAACTAATGAAAATATCATGACTTAACCTAACCAATCATCAAGGGTGTACAGCTGACCTAACCAGGCATTCAATTGACCTAACTGGGCATTCAACTGACCAGGGGCAACTCGCAAGTAGATAGATCACAGCAGTACAGTATCACATGCTCACACTACAACAATAATATTCAGAGTAAACTAGGTCTAAGCAGGCAACAAATAAATATTAATACCGTAACAAGACAATGTAAACAGGAACAAATTTACATATGCTGAATTTGACCACAGACTATATACCAGCACAGCACAAGAAATAATGCCAAAAATTCTTACATTAACTTCAGTGAACTTTAATTTTAGTTTAAACTTTAATTTAAACCTTTGTCCTACATGTTGAGCATGAATAATTTCAGTTAAAATTCTCACTTGACATGTTGGGTGTGAGTAATTGATGATGTTACTCTGGGGCATTGCCTTTTCAGTGGCACCCCTATTTCTTAACTTCTCAGTCTTCTCTCTCTCCTCCTCCTCCAGAACTTGCGGAGCATTATTTTTTGTTTGGTCTGTTTTATTTGCATCAAACAATAGTTCCCCAAGTATTTTGTTTTTATTCTCTACATAAGGTTGCTGAAGTCTACCATCTAATCAATGCTCTTCTAGGTATTCTGGGCACCAAAACATGAAATGTTCTAAATCTTCTAAATCTTCTGTATCAGTTCCACACACTTGACAATTGGTATCACCATTCTCAAATCTTTTTCTATCATTTAGGGGTAGGGTGTTTGTTCTGCTTTTATGTAGTAAAACTGAATCTACTGTATTATTGTATATGTCCTCTTCACTTAACTTCCTGCTTCCATTCTCTATATAATTGTAAACTAGTCTTTGATGTCACCTCATCCTTCCACCTTCTTGAATCCCAAATCTTTACCTCTTCCTTAGTTAGTAGTTTTAGTTGCAACATGCTTATACCAATCTCATAAATTTATCAATACCTTTAAACCACTTATTCTTTCCCTTCCCTTTCATATCCTCAACAATTAATTTCAGCAATTCATTTCTCACCCTACCATTCACATCCTCCTGCATTATTGATTTTGAATATTGTAGCTTCTCTTTATTAACTCTGGACTCCATGGATGAAGCACCTATTTCTCTTCGCAAAGTACATATTGGTGCATATCTTGGTGCTCCAAAAATTTTCAATCCTCTGCAATTTTTCAATTTCTGCCTGAGTCAGATTTATAACATTTGTGCCATATAAATATAGATGGTAGTGCTACGTGTTTCCAATATGTTTTCCTAATCAATATCTTATTGCAGCTCTTCGCAATTATCATGGTTGTTAAGTTTGCCAGTTTTTGCGCCTTTTGTATCATTATACCTCTTTGTTTGCTAAAACAATTTTTCTTCTTGGCAATATGCAGTCCTAAGTATACTATACTATCCGTTACCTATATTCCTTCAATACTATCTGATTTCTCCTTCATATTAAATATAATTGCTTTATTTTTCTCCCTATTTATTTGCGAACCACATTCGTCCCTTCTCTGTAATATAATCTTCAAATTCCTTATTGCTTCTGTTATTGAATGTGTCATCTGCAAACCATCATTGGCAGAGAAGATTGTGTTTATATTTATCAAATCATTACTGAATCCATTACCTTTCTCTTCCACCTTCATTAATATCATATACATTACCAATTTAAACAAAGGAGTAGAACCCATGCAGCCTTGCCTAATACCACTAGTTACAGGGATTTCATGGTACTGGTCTTCATCAATCCTTATCCTAGTTCTATCTCCAGTGTACACACTAACTATGATCTCTATCAACACAGGATGAACCTTGTATCTCATTAGCAATTCTATCATCTTCCCTCTATTTACCCAGTTGAATGCTTTACTGAAGTCTATGGAAACAAGAACCAATGGTTTTCTATTTGTAAAGCTATGTTCTATACAATATTGTAGAATCAAAATATTATCTTCTATTCTGCCTTCTGGTGTAAAACCTGATTGTCTCTCTCTTAATTCATTATTACTTTTTATATGCTTTTCTATTTTATCCCTTATTATACTCATAAGAACTTTATATGAATAATTTGTTAGTGCTATTGGTCACAGATCTTTAGCCATAGGCTTCTCTTTCTTTGGTATCATCTTTGTTTCTGATATTCTCCATTCATCTTGTATTTGCCCACTCATTATTAAAGCATTATAACTCTCTTTTAACTTCCCTATACCCACTTTACTACCCACCAATACCTTATACAATTCTGGTTTGAGTTTATCAGGTGCTGCTGATTTCTTATTTTTCAGTCTCTTTAGTCAATTTATTATTTCTTCTTCTCCAATATCTGGGTTTATCATTAGCATAATTTCTTCTGAAACTCTATATGCCATATCTAAATGTTCTCTCAGGATTTGAGGAGTCTTCCTTTCATAACTAATTTTTATCGAGTCATCACACTCCTCTATATTTACTATCTTGAAGGCCATGTCCACATGTTCTTTTAGTTCTTTCCTCATTCTTATGTTTTCTACCATGTAACAGAATGGACTAATCTTATTGTATTTTTCAAGAAATACAATGTCTTCCTTTCTATCCTCTTCATTCCAGACTTCTTTCATATTATTAAATTGCTTTTGGTAAACACCTCTCCAGAAATCTGTAAGTGCAATCCTCACTTCCTTATTATCCAATTTGATGCCATTATCATCATACAGCACCATAGCCCTTGATGAGCTTATTTCTTTTTTCATCAACTTATGAATATAGTCCCACATCTTTCTATTGCCCTCCTTATCTTCTAATATTTCTTTTGTTATTTTCTTCCCATGTTTTGTTATCTCCTTTCATCATAATCTGGACTTTTGATCTATATAATGTCTATTTAGCCTTTCCTTTTCAAGCACATTTTCCGCATTTCTTTTTTTTTTTCTCTATCTTTTTCTATTCTTTATTCCTTGTCTTATATTATCTGTAATCCAAAGTTGTTCTTTTGTTTCTCTCTTTTATTGCCATATCTCGCATAAGCTTTCCTTAACCCTTCGGATGCGCAATTCCTGACCGTGTACTTTCCACCTGTGCACAAAACAATTGGGAAATTTACCCTTTTGTTAAAGTAAAATAAATCAAGTCAAGCACCATTTTGTTAAATTATTTTTGTTTCCCTTTAATAAATAAACATTTTCTCTTACAAAATAAACAGAATTTAGTGGGTAACTTGGGAATATGGTTGAGTAGAATCTTATGAAAATTTACACGTTTTCAAGCGTTTATATTCAGTCTTGCATAAGAAATTGGGGGAATGAAACGTGCGCTATGGCACTCAGCCCTGGCAGCTAAAAAACAAAGAGGAAAGTTATGAACAAATGAGAGCTGCGTTAGATGCAATAAGCTCTGGAAGTAGTGAGTGTGAAAGTGATTATAGTGAAACTGATATAAGTGACAATGGAGATGATATTACAACAAGTAGTAATAGTTCATTTTCATGGCAAAGTGTGCAACATTGCCAGTCTAACAGATATCACTTTCAAGAAAATGTAGGACTTCAACAAGGTTGCAATCTAAATGAAGCAAGTTCAGAAATAAATTTTTTGAGTATTTCTTTGACAATGTTATGATGCAAAATATAGTGGAACAAACAAATGAGTTTTATCAATATGAGAAAAGAAGATTAGGCCCATCTCAATCTTCCAGGATGCAAAGATGGCATGATACAAAAAATGATGAACTGTATGTCTTTTTTGCTCTAACAATGCTCATGCCACACACACATAAATAAACATAGACTGCAGGATTACTGGGGTTCAGACTCCTTGACTGAAACACCTTCCTTTCGCAAGTATATGTCAAGAGATCAATATTTATTACTCATGAGATTTCTGCATTTCACAGACAATTCAATTCCTCCAAATCAGCCAAATGATCGTCTTGTAAAAATCAGACACTGTATAACTCATATGAAGTCAAAGTTTTCAAATATTTACAATCCAGGACAAAAATTAGTTATTGATGAATCTCTCACTTTTCAGAGGGAGGGTAATTTTTCGACAATACATACCCTCCAAGCGTCATAGATTTGGAGTGAAATTTTTTATCCTTTGCGATTGTGAAACTGGATTTGTCTTGGATTTCATCATTTACACTGGATTGGACATAGATTATCCTGCAAATGATCCACTAGGACATTCTGGAGCGATTGTAAAGACACTTTAGCTAAATATTTGAATAAAGGCCACATTCTGTATACCGACAACTGGTATACAAGCCCATCACTATGCAAATATCTGCATGTAAATAAAACAGGATCATGTGGAACTGTAAAGGTAAATAGAAAAACCATGCCCAAGTTTCACCCAAGTAGAAAAGGAGAGTGCCATCTGATGGAATCAAAACCTTTATTAGCACTAAAATGGACTGATAAAAGAGATGTGCATATGCTAACAACAATTCACAGTGGAAGAATGATTGACTCAGGAAAGGTCGATCGTCAAACAAATGAAATAAAATTCAAACCAGATGCTGTTGTGGACTATAACAAAAATATGCGTCTGGTGGACAAATCTGATATGCAAATTAGCAGCGTAAAATGCGTTAGGAAAACTGTGAAGTGGTATAAGAAGGTATTCTTTCATCTTTTGGATATTTCTCTTTACAATTCCTTTGTACTCTACAAAAAACTACGAAAAAGTAGATTTCCATGAGAGAATTCAATCTTACATTAGTCTCTCAACTACTCACGAAGTATGCTCAAATAACATCCCCACATCCTAAAAGACAAAGTGTGAGACCAAATGCTCCTGACAGACTTCTCTCAGCTAATTACATTGAAAGGCATCACTTGGAACAAGTTCTGCCAATACCATCTCAACCTGTAGGTCAACGACAATGTCATGTATGCGCACATACAACACAAAGAGAAAAACATGTTAGAAAAGTTTCTACTTGGTGTCCGGAATGCAAAGTTGCATTGTGCCTTGAGTGCTTTGTTCTCTACCACACCCGTGCCAACTACTAAATACTAAATTCAGTAAAAGTGTAAAACAATGTTGTAAATAAGTATAATGGAAAGTGTAGATTTATCAAAAGAACATTTATTTTATGAACAATTATTTTCCAAAAGGACAATTATTTTATAAGGAGTTATTTTTCAAAAGGAATAAAAAATTATTTTTCAAGAGGACAAATAAAATGTATATTCTTCAAAACTCAAATGTAAGTATAATACTTGCTCGTTTATGTGTACATGTGTGCATATGTATACATGCATGCATGCATGTGTGTGTGTATGTTTGTTGCAGATGGTTTATGAATATATCTGAGTCATAGATTCTTCAAAACTCAAATGTAAGCATAATACTTGCTTGTTTATGTGTACATGTGTGCATATGTATACATGCATGTGTGTGTATATTTGTTGTGGATGGTTTATGAATATATCTGAGTCATCAATAGCATTAAAATGCAAAATCATTTATTTTTATTGGGATTTTATGCGAAAACATTAAAAAAATAACGCGATCATCATATGATGCTGGGAGCATTCTTCCGACAAACTTCCTGAGTATCATATGAGGATGGAAGCAGCGTAAGCGTTAAATACTCATCTGCTGCTTCTTTTATTTGATTTAGTTTTTCAATATTAATCATACTATCATCACTATATACTTTCCCTTCTAGACACTTTTTATACATCTCTAGTGATGTTATATCTGTCTTATAGTAAGTTGTAATCTTTTTAATTTCCTTATCAAATCTGTTAATTTTATTACATCTCACCTTTAACTTAATACTAATTAAATTATGATCTGAAATATCTATAATTTCCTGCCTCTCATCTATTTCCATGGTGATATATACCTCTCATAAGTTTCTATTAACTAGTACATAGTCTATAACACTATGCTGGTTTCCTCTATTCCAAGTATATTTACCTTCACAATTTACATCATTTAACATTATCAAATTATAGTTTTCCATCCAGTCAATAATCATTTTCCCATTGTGGTCCAAATCCTACATGACCATTAAAATCTCCCAATATCATCAACATTTCTTCTTGTTCTTTGTCTAATATTTTTTCTACCTCCCTTTTCATCAAACTATTCCTCTCCTTGTTTGATAGTGAAAAGTAAACCAATATTTTAATCTTCAAATTTAATATATTATATCTACATGCAAAATATCTTTACTTTCTGAATTTAGTTTTACTACTTTTATATTATTTTTTATAGAGTATCATGAGTCCCCCTCCTTTCTGTTCTTTTATTTGATCCCTCATATTATCTACATTAAATATATCTCTACCAAGATTAAATGAGTCTACCTTTAATTGTTTTTCTATTAAACAGACTATATCATTACTGTTTTCTATCAGTTTTTCCACCTCTATCATCTTTACCTTAGTTAATCCTTGAACATTCAAAAGTTTTATTCTCACCTCTTTTATGTGGCTGCATGTTCTCATATCTACCTTCCTATGATTCTCCTGAAATCAGTCATTCATATCACAACTCTTTACCTGAATTAGTTTACCCATCTTTATTTGCCAACCTCTTTTGCCTCCATCCCTTTTGCTCTTTAGCTCTTCCGTAAGCCTCTTATTTTCTTCTTTCTTTGTATATCATGTCAGGCACAATTCTTATTTTCCTCCTTTCCTCATCACTTTCTCTATTTAACAGTTTTGCCCTACCTATGATTTTCCATTTATCCTTTTCTTCTTCCATTTTCACCAAAAGTGGTTGTGTATTCCCTTCAGTTTTCTTTCTCAACCAAAAAACCTTCACTATCTTAGAATTATTAATATCCATGGTATTTTGGAAAATATGCTTATATTCAGTCACATCTTCCTCCCTATCAAATGGTTGCTCCTCACATGACACCATTAGAAAATTAAAGTAGATTTTGCATCAAGACAAACTATTTTAACTTTTACTTTTAAGCATACCATAGGTATAAACAGTGGTATAGTCCTGGGGTAACGCAAGGTAACGGTATTACCCCACTGATTTTATTTTACTTTTAGCATTACCCTACTGATTTTATTTTACTTTATATTTTTTATATTTTTTGCTATTTCTACTGAACATTTTTGTAATACATACTCTTTCTAACTATATTTCTTTCCTAACCCCTTCAATTTCAATATGTTTTTAGGAATGTACATAAACTGTAAAAATGCTGTAAATTTTATAGAAACGCTATATATATAAGAAAAATTATTGTTGCATTACCCCACTGAAGAAATTATGACTACACACACCACTGGGTATAAAATAATCTAGGCAGCTCTCCCCCCATACTCTATATATCTATAATACAAGTGTAGAATAAAATTTTTACCATAATTCCTATAAATACAAGTTCATTAAAATCTGAAATTTTGCACCAATATTTGGTAGTTACTAAAACATGCAGCAATTAATATTTTGGCAAAATTCCAGAATTCAAATGAAGTTTTGAGATTTTGAGTCCATAATTACTAACCAAACTAACCAAATCTAGCCTGAATCTAATTGGCTACTGGTAATATTCAGTGGTCCCAAAACTGAAATTGGTTAGGTTAGGATAGTCTCTGGACTGCGTCTGGATTCCAGAATGTCGCCTTAAAAGCTTATATAATATGGATGTTTTTATTAGGCTCGATTGGCCCAAGTGGCTCCATTATTTACAGATAGAATGTAAAATTGGTCTAGTTCCCTAAACAACGAGGCTATCTTCAGGCCCCAACTAGTTCCTATTAGATAGGTAAATGCAGATAGGCCTACATCAAAGACAACACATCCCTTTTCAGTTTATAATCAGCCTCATTGGCATAACCTAAGCAGATTACCATAGTAGTACCATAGTTAGTACTTAATAGTAACCTGGTAGCAAGGTGAAGCGAATTTAACGAACGCAGAGCCTAATTCACTGCTCAGAGTTTAGGCCTACAATGACATTGATTATTGGTCTGCACTCTCTGCAGGGTATATAAAGTTAAACTGCTAGAATTCCCCCCATTTGCCTTATTATTAACTTTGTCTTAATCTCCAACAAACCTTTGTACTAATAGGCCTATTTACTCTTTCCAGGATTTTAAGAAAATGGAAGCCAAACCTAAACTTCCGCATTGCTCATTTCATCACGCGTTCACTTCGTACATGCAAAAAACTTCACTTTCTTTCTACGTGAAGGTCAAAATATGATAATTAAAACCCACTCTAATAGACAGAGTTTATTTCCACAACAGTTTCGATGCCCACTGGCATCCTCTTCGGGTGGCTAAAAAAAAATATATTATAATTAAAACTACGTGTGTTTGTATCTACGGTAATGCGTTTCGTGGACGTATCACTTGTTTTCAGATCGTCACATGGCTGGATTGGGCCAATTAGACACTTTTGGCGACGTGCGCCATAGCAATTTCCTTTGCTTCATGCGGTTTGAGGACAATGGCTGAAGCTAGTGAAGGTTTTGAATGTGACGGTTGCGAGATTGAGTATTACCGCGCAGGTTAGGTTAGTTAGGTTAGGTTGGGTTGGGTTGGTTAGCTAGTTTTTTATCAGAATTACATTTTCCTGGTGTAGTTTCTCTGCTTTGTTGGAATTTGACACACATTTCTTGTGCAAATGAGTAGAAATACTCCGTATTTTGGAATGGAAAAAAAAGGTTTCTATACATTTGCACAAGAAATAGGGGTAATTGTTACTTTTCAGCCCAGACTGCTATTTCCCATGAAACAGGTTTTTCTCATGGTTTTTGATGTGATTCATGCGAATCTGACCTTCATTTCCGTCGGAAATGACCAGTTGTTAAGATATACCCCA
>JAJOZX010000504.1:0-50000 GCA_023014485.1 Bathynomus jamesi
ATAATTTTTTTGACAAGACTCTGCTGTGCCTCAATTATATGTTATTTTCACAAACAGTCCCCAAAAGTCTCTTCGGCGTTTTTATTGTCGTTTTTATCATTTTGCCCTATGGTCCCAGACTTACGGGACACCCTGTAGATAGATTATTGCCTAATGCAGTGTTGCCAGGCACAGGGAAATTGTTTTAGGGAAATTAATCACCAAATAACGCCAATATTCCCTGAATAGGGAAATTTTGAGGAGTGGATATAAATATTTATATATCCAGAAACAAATTTTTCACTGTATTAATTGAAAAATATGTAACAATATTACTAAATAATACAAATAAATACAAATACCATAAATCTATATTCATACATACTGCTTTAAATGCGGGTGTATAGGGAAATTTTAGATTAAAAAGGAAAAATTTTAAGAGCGAACCTAGGGAAATTATTTAATTCAGACCTGGCAATACTGACCTGATGGCTGATTAATTATTATTAGAGCTGTAATTTAGTAAAGAAATTACGTTGAAGTTTAGGTACTTAGCTTTATTCTAAATATTTCTACAATTGGAATTTGAAAGAGGAGTTAAAAAATATACAGTAATTCCAAACCCCCCACCCACACCAGATTTTTAGTTATGCCTATGTATATACATATTACGGCAAAACAACCAGCAGAAAGATTCTGCTAAAAAATATTAAGTATATTAACTAATCGTACAGAAACTCATAAAACAGCCATAGGAAACCCTAAATGTGTGACATTTTCTGCTCATACAACTAGTGGTTAACGGTTTACTATTTTATTTCGTGTCATTATTCTTTGAGCAGAACAGACTTACCAGTCAAGCCTCGCTTAAATAAATATTCAATCTTGAGAACATTTCGCACGTAATCTCTGTGGGTCGTGTTACATCCATATTTCTTTAAGAAAGACTTGAGGGAGCATAGTTTAGTGGGAGATGAAAACCGTTCCAAAAAGTAATAATAATAATAATAAAATTATTTTCTTTAAAAATAATGCCTTCATTGATGCCAGAAATGACTGAGAGGGTAACGAAAGAGGAGTTATAAAAATATTTACTCTATACACTATTTATAAATTCTATCGCTACTCGGTACACTACAGCCTAAATAAAAGCTTTTTACAAAATGCCATTATAAATTAAGTCTTTTTATATATACACACACACACATCTATATATTATATGTATATATATATATATATATATATATATATATATATATATATATATATATATATATATATATATATCCTTACGGAATAGTAAAAGAATAATATCTAAAAATATTTGTAATTTTCACAAAATGTGGACTGCAGATATGAATAGTTAATCAATGATCAGAAAAGTGAGTTACGGATTATGAATTGTCCAATCATGGACCATGTTTCATTTCTTCCAAAGGCTGACCAGTCACAGGAAAGAAAATATTGTTACACCCGAAATTCTGTTCGATGACGTTAAATAGGAAGTTTTCTGTATTACGATAATATACATTCATCCACCTAGAAAAAGGAAATTGTTATAAAAGCAATAAACCAAAGCAATTAAAGTTATCACGAGGATGGATGAGAGCACGTGCGTATGAATGACTGCGCACTCGCTAGTTTAAATTGAGATTATTAGGAAATTTTGCTTTCCAGAGGCACATTGTTTAGAATTTCTTTGAAATGAGGAAACTTTCTTAAATCATGTAGAGTTTTCCAGAAAATTCAGACGAGGCAAATGTGTTATTGTGCTTTCATTGCTTTTGTTTAACTTATAACAGTATAATACTCGAGATTACTTAGACAGTAAAGTATTATCTTAAATATCCTCTATAAATTATCATTATTATATATATATATTCAGATAACGTAGTGGAAGTGCCCCCCCCCCCCCCCCCCCCCTGTCAGAAAATCCTGTGGGGGCTACTGGAGAAATACCGAGCATCCTGAAGAGAGCGAACATAGTTCCAGTATATAAAGAATGAGATCGATCCGAAGCTAAAAACTACAGGCCAGTATCGCTTACATCTTATCACCAAAGTATTTTAAAGAATAGTTAAAAAAAAATTTATGACTTTGAAAACTCAGAAAAAATTAAATGATAAACCGACATGGATTCCGATCAGGAAGCTCATGCCCGTCACAAGTAATGGAACACTATAACAACATTATTAATATATTTGAAAATAATAAAACTACGAAGTGATATGCTGTACACAGACTTTGCCAACCATTGAATACCAATGCATACCAATGAATACCATTCAATACCATTGTCGACGCCTGCACTACAATTTCACCTGATACATGGGAACATGCGTGTCGTTCTGTTGTTTCTAGATGTCAAGCGTATTTGGATGAAAATGGAGACTATTTTGAACACTTGTGCAGTTCATATTGTAAATTACGTTTCTTGCTTTCTTGTAACGCAATAAACACTAATAATATCCATACTATATTTGCACTATCTGTAACTAAAGTGTATATGCATTTTTCTGAGGCACCTTTCAACCTTTCAAATGTTCCGTGCGATGATTCCTCATTTCACGAAGGTCAAGCTTGTCGTCCTCTCTCTCTCTCTCTCTCTCTCTATATATATATATATATATATATATATTATATGTGTGTGTGTGTGTGTATTTTTTCTTACAAATAAAAATAGATTATAAATTCAATATTTTGTATTCACTTATTAATTAATTACAAATTATAATAGTAAGCGTTTAAAATATTTAAATTCATCATATATGACATGAATATGAGATGCATACTAACCTAAAGTTAAACTGAAAATAGATACAAACAAATTTAACTTAAAAAACAGAAAAATAATGCGCCCAACCACTCTCCAAAGTAACAAGAAGGATATGTCTTCCGGGGAAGCTTCCGACCAAAACTCTCATTTTCCAAATCTGAATACTGAGTTATGGTTGGTTGGTTGATTTTAATTTTTAAAACGTCCTTCGAGGACTGGAGGATGGTTAGTGGTTGCTGGATAAACATCAGTAGATTTGTTGCCGAGGGTTGCCAACAATTAAGTTATTAAAATTGCTGCTGAAAAATCTACAAGTCACTAAATAAACTACTAAACTGTTGAATTATTATTAAACACATTTTTATGTCTTTCAAAAAGACTCAAAAATTACTAGTTCAGAAATGAAATTACTCTATCTGGTCACACACTTCTAAACGTTTCAATATGGGCAACTATTTTCCTCCGTGTGTGTGTATATATATATATATATATATATATATATATATATATATATATATATCATGGAATGGCGATTTTCCATTATCAAATGTCGTAACAGCAAATTTGTGTATTAATCCGCGTGTCGAAATATCAGGTCGTAACAAATTCTGCTCGATTAGAAAACGGACGATAGATAATAGAATAACCTCAAGATCATGTGAAATAGTTTTAGAAATGTTGCAAAATACACGCGGTGACAGGTTCGCACAGGTTTTATTACGATACAGAATGACTTAGGCTAGTGTAGGATTAGGCTAATGAATATTTTCTCTGGTGTTTTTCATCCAGTTACAATGCCACCCCTACGATATTACAGTAATTGAAAAAACATGGAGCCCACGAAAGAGCATATTCGACATGTGCGTGCTGTACGTGTTCCATAAAGGATCTAACGCTAGTGAATTAGCAAGAAACATTCAAAGAGTTTATGGAAATGATGTTGTGAGTGAATGGATGTGTAGGAGATGGTTTGAGAAGTTCAGAAATGGAGACTTCAGTCTGAAAGATTATCAACGAACAGGACGACTAAATGAGTTAGATGAAGAGTTGCTGAAAGCAACAGTGGGGGAGAGCAGTTTTGGTAGTCCCGATAATAGTTTGGTAGTCCCAATATACGCCCGGAGGCCGATAGCGAGCGATAGCGAGCTACCGCTTGTAAATTACTATTTTCCAATCTTTGTCTAAATTATCATAACTTTTTTGACATCTTTCTTCCTGTTTATTAATTATAACCTAAAATGGGCCCAACGGGCCCATTTAGCTGGACCTGCTGTGCTGGGGCCTTCGATCTCAGTAACTGGGGTGCCTGCCCCCCCCCCCCCCAATTACTGGCGAGTCAGTTAGTCGGTCAATAAAACCATAGAAAGAACGCAGGCATGAAAATCTTTAGCTTCACAAATCTTGATACAATGAGTTCGGATGTGAAGCTTGAGATTTTCATTGTTGCGTCCTTTTCTAGCTAAAGTGGGCCCTGCAGTACTGAGGCTTTCGGCACCCCCCTAATTACTTGGGGGGGGTCAGTTGTTAAGCTTCAGAAAAGTTCCTCGTGTACTTAAAGTAAATATTAAGCTTTCACTGCCTTAATAACTTCTTTTCAAAATGTTCGGTATCTGATTTCAGCTTTTGAAATAATTTTTTTGACAGACTCTGCTGTGCCTCAATTATATGTATTATTTCACAAACAGTCCCCAAAAGTCTCTTCGGCGTTTTTATTGTCGTTTTTATCATTTTGCCCTATGGTCCCAGACTTACGGGACACCCTGTAGATAGATTATTGCCTAATGCAGTGTTGCCAGGCACAGGGAAATTGTTTTAGGGAAATTAATCACCAAATAACGCCAATATTCCCTGAATAGGGAAATTTTGAGGAGTGGATATAAATATTTATATATCCAGAAACAAATTTTCACTGTATTAATTGAAAAATATGTAACAATATTACTAAATAATACAAATAAATACAAATACCATAAATCTATATTCATACATACTGCTTTAAATGCGGGTGTATAGGGAAATTTTAGATTAAAAAGGAAAATTTTAAGAGCGAACCTAGGGAAATTATTTAATTCAGACCTGGCAATACTGACCTGATGGCTGATTAATTATTATTAGAGCTGTAATTTAGTAAAGAAATTACGTTGAAGTTTAGGTACTTAGCTTTATTCTAAATATTTCTACAATTGGAATTTGAAAGAGGAGTTAAAAAATATACAGTAATTCCAAACCCCCCACCCACACCAGATTTTAGTTATGCCTATGTATATACATATTACGGCAAAACAACCAGCAGAAGATTCTGCTAAAAAATATTAAGTATATTAACTAATCGTACAGAAACTCATAAAACAGCCATAGGAAACCCTAAATGTGTGACATTTTCTGCTCATACAACTAGTGGTTAACGGTTTACTATTTTATTTCGTGTCATTATTCTTTGAGCAGAACAGACTTACCAGTCAAGCCTCGCTTAAATAAATATTCAATCTTGAGAACATTTCGCACGTAATCTCTGTGGGTCGTGTTACATCCATATTTCTTTAAGAAAGACTTGAGGGAGCATAGTTTAGTGGGAGATGAAAACCGTTCCAAAAAGTAATAATAATAATAATAAAATTATTTTCTTTAAAAATAATGCCTTCATTGATGCCAGAAATGACTGAGAGGGTAACGAAAGAGGAGTTATAAAAAATATTTACTCTATACACTATTTATAAATTCTATCGCTACTCGGTACACTACAGCCTAAATAAAAGCTTTTTACAAAATGCCATTATAAATTAAGTCTTTTTATATATACACACACACATCTATATATATATATATGTATATATATATATATATATATATATATATATATATATATATATATATATATATATATATATCCTTACGGAATAGTAAAAGAATAATATCTAAAAATATTTGTAATTTTCACAAAATGTGGACTGCAGATATGAATAGTTAATCAATGATCAGAAAAGTGAGTTACGGATTATGAATTGTCCAATCATGGACCATGTTTCATTTCTTCCAAAGGCTGACCAGTCACAGGAAAGAAAATATTGTTACACCCGAAATTCTGTTCGATGACGTTAAATAGGAAGTTTTCTGTATTACGATAATATACATTCATCCACCTAGAAAAAGGAAATTGTTATAAAAGCAATAAACCAAAGCAATTAAAGTTATCACGAGGATGGATGAGAGCACGTGCGTATGAATGACTGCGCACTCGCTAGTTTAAATTGAGATTATTAGGAAATTTTGCTTTCCAGAGGCACATTGTTTAGAATTTCTTTGAAATGAGGAAACTTTCTTAAATCATGTAGAGTTTTCCAGAAAATTCAGACGAGGCAAATGTGTTATTGTGCTTTCATTGCTTTTGTTTAACTTATAACAGTATAAATACTCGAGATTACTTAGACAGTAAAGTATTATCTTAAATATCCTCTATAATTATCATTATTATATATATATATTCAGATAACGTAGTGGAAGTGCCCCCCCCCCCCCCCCCCCCCTGTCAGAAAATCCTGTGGGGGCTACTGGAGAAATACCGAGCATCCTGAAGAGAGCGAACATAGTTCCAGTATATAAAGAATGAGATCGATCCGAAGCTAAAAACTACAGGCCAGTATCGCTTACATCTTATCACCAAAGTATTTTAAAGAATAGTTAAAAAAAAAATTTATGACTTTGAAAACTCAGAAAAAATTAAATGATAAACCGACATGGATTCCGATCAGGAAGCTCATGCCCGTCACAAGTAATGGAACACTATAACAACATTATTAATATATTTGAAAATAATAAAAACTACGAAGTGATATGCTGTACACAGACTTTGCCAACCATTGAATACCAATGCATACCAATGAATACCATTCAATACCATTGTCGACGCCTGCACTACAATTTCACCTGATACATGGGAACATGCGTGTCGTTCTGTTGTTTCTAGATGTCAAGCGTATTTGGATGAAAATGGAGACTATTTTGAACACTTGTGCAGTTCATATTGTAAATTACGTTTCTTGCTTTCTTGTAACGCAATAAACACTAATAATATCCATACTATATTTGCACTATCTGTAACTAAAGTGTATATGCATTTTTCTGAGGCACCTTTCAACCTTTCAAATGTTCCGTGCGATGATTCCTCATTTCACGAAGGTCAAGCTTGTCGTCCTCTCTCTCTCTCTCTCTCTCTCTATATATATATATATATATATATATATATATTTGTGTGTGTGGTGTATTTTTTCTTACAAAATAAAAATAGATTATAAATTCAATATTTTGTATTCACTTATTAATTAATTACAAATTATAATAGTAAGCGTTTAAAATATTTAAATTCATCATATATGACATGAATATGAGATGCATACTAACCTAAAGTTAAACTGAAAATAGATACAAACAAATTTAACTTAAAAAACAGAAAAATAATGCGCCCAACCACTTTCCAAAGTAACAAGAAGGATATGTCTTCCGGGGAAGCTTCCGACCAAAACTCTCATTTTCCAAATCTGAATACTGAGTTATGGTTGGTTGGTTGATTTTAATTTTTAAAACGTCCTTCGAGGACTGGAGGATGGTTAGTGGTTGCTGGATAAACATCAGTAGATTTGTTGCCGAGGGTTGCCAACAATTAAGTTATTAAAATTGCTGCTGAAAAATCTACAAGTCACTAAAAACTACTAAACTGTTGAATTATTATTAAACACATTTTTATGTCTTTCAAAAAGACTCAAAAATTACTAGTTCAGAAATGAAATTACTCTATCTGGTCACACACTTCTAAACGTTTCAATATGGGCAACTATTTTCCTCCGTGTGTGTGTGTATATTATATTATATATATATATATATATATATATATATTATATATATATCATGGAATGGCGATTTTCCATTATCAAATGTCGTAACAGCAAATTTGTGTATTAATCCGCGTGTCGAAATATCAGGTCGTAACAAATTCTGCTCGATTAGAAAACGGACGATAGATAATAGAATAACCTCAAGATCATGTGAAATAGTTTTTAGAAATGTTGCAAAATACACGCGGTGACAGGTTCGCACAGGTTTTATTACGATACAGAATGACTTAGGCTAGTGTAGGATTAGGCTAATGAATATTTTCTCTGGTGTTTTTCATCCAGTTACAATGCCACCCCTACGATATTACAGTAATTGAAAAAACATGGAGCCCACGAAAGAGCATATTCGACATGTGATGCTGTGCGAGTTCCATAAAGGATCTAACGCTAGTGAATCAGCAAGAAACATTCAAAGAGTTTATGGAAATGATGTTGTGAGTGAATGGATGTGTAGGAGATGGTTTGAGAAGTTCAGAAATGGAGACTTCAGTCTGAAAGATTATCAACGAACAGGACGACTAAATGAGTTAGATGAAGAGTTGCTGAAAGCAACAGTGGGGGAGAGCAGTTTGGTAGTCCCGATAATAGTTTGGTAGTCCAATATACGCCCGGAGGCCGATAGCGAGCGATAGCGAGCTACCGCTTGTAAATTACTATTTTCCAATCTTTGTCTAAAAGTTATCATAACTTTTTTGACATCTTTCTTCCTGTTTATTAATTATAACCTAAAATGGGCCCAACGGGCCCATTTAGCTGGACCTGCTGTGCTGGGGCCTTCGATCTCAGTAACTGGGGTGCCTGCCCCCCCCCCCCCCAATTACTGGCGAGTCAGTTAGTCGGTCAATAAAACCATAGAAAAGAACGCAGGCATGAAAATCTTTAGCTTCACAAATCTTGATACAATGAGTTCGGATGTGAAGCTTGAGATTTTCATTGTTGCGTCCTTTTCTAGCTAAAGTGGGCCCTGCAGTACTGAGGCTTTCGGCACCCCCCTAATTACTTGGGGGGGGTCAGTTGTTAAGCTTCAGAAAAGTTCCTCGTGTACTTAAAGTAAATATTAAGCTTTCACTGCCTTAATAACTTCTTTTCAAAATGTTCGGTATCTGATTTCAGCTTTGAAATAATTTTTTTGACAGACTCTGCTGTGCCTCAATTATATGTATTATTTCACAAACAGTCCCCAAAAGTCTCTTCGGCGTTTTTATTGTCGTTTTTATCATTTTGCCCTATGGTCCCAGACTTACGGGACACCCTGTAGATAGATTATTGCCTAATGCAGTGTTGCCAGGCACAGGGAAATTGTTTTAGGGAAATTAATCACCAAATAACGCCAATATTCCCTGAATAGGGAAATTTTGAGGAGTGGATATAAATATTTATATATCCAGAAACAAATTTTCACTGTATTAATTGAAAAATATGTAACAATATTACTAAATAATACAAATAAATACAAATACCATAAATCTATATTCATACATACTGCTTTAAATGCGGGTGTATAGGGAAATTTTAGATTAAAAAGGAAAAATTTTAAGAGCGAACCTAGGGAAATTATTTAATTCAGACCTGGCAATACTGACCTGATGGCTGATTAATTATTTACTATTAGAGCTGTAATTTAGTAAAGAAATTACGTTGAAGTTTAGGTACTTAGCTTTATTCTAAATATTTCTACAATTGGAATTTGAAAGAGGAGTTAAAAAATATACAGTAATTCCAAACCCCCCCACCCACACCAGGTTTTTAGTTATGCCTATGTATATACATATTACGGCAAAACAACCAGCAGAAAGATTCTGCTAAAAAATATTAAGTATATTAACTAATCGTACAGAAACTCATAAAACAGCCATAGGAAACCCTAAATGTGTGACATTTTCTGCTCATACAACTAGTGGTTAACGGTTTACTATTTTATTTCGTGTCATTATTCTTTGAGCAGAACAGACTTACCAGTCAAGCCTCGCTTAAATAAATATTCAATCTTGAGAACATTTCACACGTAATCTCTGTGGGTCGTGTTACATCCATATTTCTTTAAGAAAGACTTGAGGGAGCATAGTTTAGTGGGAGATGAAAACCGTTCCAAAAAGTAATAATAATAATAATAAAATTATTTTCTTTAAAAATAATGCCTTCATTGATGCCAGAAATGACTGAGAGGGTAACGAAAAGGAGTTATAAAAATATTTACTCTATACACTATTTATAAATTCTATCGCTACTCGGTACACTACAGCCTAAATAAAAGCTTTTACAAAATGCCATTATAAATTAAGTCTTTTTATATATACACACACACACATCTATATATATATATATATATATATATCCTTACGGAATAGTAAAAGAATAATATCTAAAAATATTTGTAATTTTCACAAAATGTGGACTGCAGATATGAATAGTTAATCAATGATCAGAAAAGTGAGTTACGGATTATGAATTGTCCAATCATGGACCATGTTTCATTTCTTCCAAAGGCTGACCAGTCACAGGAAAGAAAATATTGTTACACCCGAAATTCTGTTCGATGACGTTAAATAGGAAGTTTTCTGTATTACGATAATATACATTCATCCACCTAGAAAAAGGAAATTGTTATAAAAGCAATAAACCAAAGCAATTAAAGTTATCACGAGGATGGATGAGAGCACGTGCGTATGAATGACTGCGCACTCGCTAGTTTAAATTGAGATTATTAGGAAATTTTGCTTTCCAGAGGCACATTGTTTAGAATTTCTTTGAAATGAGGAAACTTTCTTAAATCATGTAGAGTTTTCCAGAAAATTCAGACGAGGCAAATGTGTTATTGTGCTTTCATTGCTTTTGTTTAACTTATAACAGTATAAATACTCGAGATTACTTAGACAGTAAAGTATTATCTTAAATATCCTCTATAAATTATCATTATTATATATATATATTCAGATAACGTAGTGGAAGTGCCCCCCCCCCCCCCCCCCCCGCTCCCTGTCAGAAAATCCTGTGGGGGCTACTGGAGAAATACCGAGCATCCTGAAGAGAGCGAACATAGTTCCAGTATATAAGGAATAAGATCGATCCGAAGCTAAAAACTACAGGCCAGTATCGCTTACATCTTATCACCAAAGTATTTTAAAGAATAGTTACAAAAAAAATTTATGACTTTGAAAACTCAGAAAAAATTAAATGATAAACCGACATGGATTCCGATCAGGAAGCTCATGCCCGTCACAAGTAATGGAACACTATAACAACATTATTAATATATTTGAAAATAATAAAAACTACGAAGTGATATGCTGTACACAGACTTTGCCAACCATTGAATACCAATGCATACCAATGAATACCATTCAATACCATTGTCGACGCCTGCACTACAATTTCACCTGATACATGGGAACATGGTGTCGTTCTGTTGTTTCTAGATGTCAAGCGTATTTGGATGAAAATGGAGACTATTTTGAACACTTGTGCAGTTCATATTGTAAATTACGTTTCTTGTTTTCTTCCAACGCAATAAACACTAATAATATCCATACTATATTTGCACTATCTGTAACTAAAGTGTATATGCATTTTTCTGAGGCACCTTTCAACCTTTCAAATGTTTCGTGCGATGATTCCTCATTTCACGAAGGTCAAGCTTGTCGTCCTCTCTCTCTCTCTCTCTCTCTCTCTCTCTATATATATATATATATATATATATATATATATATATATATATTATATATGTTTGTGTGTGTGTGTGTATTTTTTCTTACAAAATAAAAATAGATTATAAATTCAATATTTTGTATTCACTTATTAATTAATTACAAATTATAATAATAAGCGTTTAAAATATTTAAATTCATCATATATGACATGAATATGAGATGCATACTAACCTAAAGTTAAACTGAAAATAGATACGAACAAATTTAACTTAAAAAACAGAAAAATAATGCGCCCAACCACTCTCCAAAGTAACAAGAAGGATATGTCTTCCGGGGAAGCTTCCGACCAAAACTCTCATTTTCCAAATCTGAATACTGAGTTATGGTTGGTTGGTTGATTTTAATTTTTAAAACGTCCTTCGAGGACTGGAGGATGGTTAGTGGTTGCTGGATAAACATCAGTAGATTTGTTGCCGAGGGTTGCCAACAATTAAGTTATTAAAATTGCTGCTGAAAAATCTACAAGTCACTAAATAAACTACTAAACTGTTGAATTATTATTAAACACATTTTTATGTCTTTCAAAAAGACTCAAAAATTACTAGTTCAGAAATGAAATTACTCTATCTGGTCACACACTTCTAAACGTTTCAATATGGGCAACTATTTTCCTCCGTGTATATATATATATATATATATATATATATACTGCACAGGGTGGGCGGAAAGTAGCTCCCTATTTTGGATTGGTAAACAAATACGTATATTATCCATTTATTTCAGAAGAAATAATATGAAAAGGTAGGCATACATGGTAGGTTTTCTCTAAAATTCAATGTGGGCTCCAACTCTTTCCACCAGCTTCTGGAGCCGCCCAGGAATGGCGTCCACTGACTTTAGCAGGAACTCCGGCGGGATGGAGGACATGACTTCCCGAATTCGGTCCTCCAGTTCTTCCAATGTCCTCGGTTTGGTGCGGTAGACTTCTTCCTTTACCCACCCCCAAAGAAAGAAGTCGCACGGTGTCAAGTCGGGGCTCCTGGCTGGCCATTGATGTTGACCACGAAGACCCATCCAACGCCCAGGGAAGTGGGCATCCAGCCACTCACGGACAACAAGAGCGAAGTGAGGAGGGGCGCCATCTTGCATAAATATCAGATCGTCGATGTTCTCCCATGTGCTGACAACCGGCCAGACCTCGTTTCGCAACATAGCAAGGTACCGCTCAGCATTCATGGTGTTGCGCAGAAGGGCTGGATGCAGAAGGGCTGGATGCCCACTTCCCTGGGCGTTGGATGGGTCGTCGTGGTCCACATCAATGGCCAGCCAGGAGCCCCGACTTGACACCGTGCGACTTCTTTCTTTGGGGGTGGGTAAAGGAAGAAGTCTACCGCACCAAACCGAGGACATTGGAAGAACTGGAGGACCGAATTCGGGAAGTCATGTCCTCCATCCCGCCGGAGTTCCTGCTAAAGTCAGTGGACGCCATTCCTGGGCGGCTCCAGAAGCTGGTGGAAAGAGTTGGAGCCCACATTGAATTTTAGAGAAAACCTACCATGTATGCCTACCTTTTCATAGTATTTCTTCTGAAATAAATGGATAATATACGTATTTTTTTACCAATCCAAAATAGGGAGCTACTTTCCGCCCACCCTGTATATATATATATATATATATATTTATATATATATATATCATGGAATGGCGATTTTCCATTATTAAATGTCGTAACAGCAAATTTGTGTATTAATCCGCGTGTCGAAATATCAGGTTGTAACAAATTCTGCTCGATTAGAAAACGGACGATAGATAACACTAGGCAACAAATTTCAACTTTTTTTTTGTTACAGACACGTGAACTACTGATTCCTACTAAAGCGCTGATGCTGATTTCAGATCTGATATCAAAATTTCTCTATCACGTCCAGATTTTGTGTAACCGAAAACCCCTATTTTTCATTTTTTTTCTCACCCGCTTCTATTACGAAAGCCGTCTAAGCTACTTTTCCGTGCCACGTTTTATGTTAAGCATACTTAAATAATTAGTGAACAGGGATGTCTTTCCTCCTTTATTCTGGCTTAAGACAGACAGCGGAATTCCGCTGGCGGAGTTACCACCCCTGCGCCAAACCATCCACCCAAAGCGCGTTAGTATTTTGTTGTTACTACTGAAAGGCAAATTCCTGTTCTTAAGTGGAACTTTGGTGTGTCCTCTTCCTTTGTCGCTTGTAGGATGACGAGCTCTCCTTCTGCAGGAACCAACAATAATCTCCCATCATATTTGGGTTGAAATTACCTTGGTATCTGTTTTCCATAACTGAGATCTGTTGGTGGAAGCGCTCACCATGCTCGTCACTTACAGCCCCAAGGTTGGCCGGGAAGAAGTCAAGATGAGAATGTAAAAAATGAATTTTCAAAGACATTCTGCATCCCATTATTTCATAAGATTTAAGCATGTTTTCTACGAGTTTACGGTGGTTTTCAGCTTTGTGGTTTCCAAGAAAATTTTTGACAACTTCAACGAAAGATGTCCATGCTCCTAGTTCATTCTCATTTAGGTTAGATGGAAACGATGAGTCGTGGATGACACTGCGGATCTGTGGTCCAGTGAAAACTCCAGCTTCTAGCTTAGCATCTGTCAATATTCCTTTGAATTTATCCTTTAAATATTGGAAACCACTACCTTGATGATCCATACCCTTCACGAAATTTTTCATAAGGCCAAGTTTAATGTGAAGTGGTGGAAGATGTACTTTCTGAGGGTCAATAAGTGCTGGGTGTTTCACATTGTATTTACCAACAACATGTTCAGTTCTAGATGGCCAATCATGTTTTTTGTAGTGGTTCTTGTCATCTCTGCTGTTCCATAGACACAAAAAGCACATATGCTTTGTGTAGCCCAACTGTAACCCAAGAAGTAATGATACAACTTTAAGGTCGCCACAAATATTCCATGTGTGGTCCTTATATTTGATGAGTCTTAGCAGCAGTTTCATCGATTCATAAGTCTCATTAAGGCCAGTGGCATGTGCTACAGGTATTGAAGGTTTTTCATTGCCGTTGTGCAGTAATACAGCTTTAAGGCTAGCTTTACTAGAGTCAATGAACAGTCTCCATTCTTTTGGATCATAGCGACAGCCAATCCCTTGCATCAGACCACTGACATCGTGGCAGAAACAAACGTTTTCTTCCTGTAAGTAAAATGATGAAAACTGCAAATGGCGATGGCGGAAATGGGAAACTTTGGTGTTTGGTTGGAGAAGATTAAATTCTTGAAGTCTTGAACCAAGCAACTCTGCCTTTTCTTTGGTAATTCCAAATCGCGCACTAAGTCATTTAACTCCGCTTGACTTAACAAATGTGGGGAAATATTTGCATCTGGAACATATATGCCATCTTTCCCTGTTTCTATATCACTAGCAGAATCTTCAGATGAACTGCTGTCTGTTATCGTTGCTGGTGGAACTGGTGGTGGATTTGTTTCATCATGTGGTACTGGTTTCATTGCTGATTCGCAGTTTGGGTACGTGATCTTTGATTTGTTTTTCTTTGTGAAACCAGCAATCTTTGTCAAACAAAAATAACAATCATTGAAGTGATTTTTCGGCTCACGCCAAACCATGGGGACTGAGAACGGCATAGCTTTTCTTTTACCATTCATCCAAGCATTAACATTGCATTGCACTGTGCACAGCAAATATGTGGTGCCCAGTCCCTCTGTTGGTCTCCTAACTTACAGTCAAAATAACACTTGTAGGCAAGTTTAATCTTTGTTGTTATGTTTCTACGTTGTGGCTTAGGTGTATATTGTCCACAGACAAAGCTGAAGTTGTCTGGGTGATTTTATTTATCAAAATTGTTCGAATTTGTATATAGTTGGCAAAAAAAATTGCTTTAACCTTGAAAAGCAAGTTTCATATTACTGGCATTAAGCCGATTAAAACCAAAATCTGGACGTGGTAGAAAATTTTACTAAAAGTGATTTGCATTTTACACAAAATCTAGACGTGATAGAAAAAAATCTAATTATAGATTTGAAATCAGCATACCGAAATTAGCTAGGAGCACCTATTTGGTCTTCTGTAACAAAATCTTTGTTGCCTAGTGTAATAGAATAACCTCAAGATCATGTGAAATAGTTTTAGAAATGTTGCAAAATACACGCGGCGACAGGTTCGCACAGGTTTTATCACGCTACAGAATGACTTAGGCTAGTGTAGGATTAGGCTAATGAATATTTTCTCTGGTGTTTTTCATCAGTTACAACCACCCCTACGATATTACAGTAATTGAAAAAACATGGAGCCCACGAAAGAGCATATTCGACATGTGATGCTGTGCGAGTTCCATAAAGGATCTAACGCTAGTGAATCCGCAAGAAACATTCAAAGAGTTTATGGAAATGATGTTGTGAGTGAATGGATGTGTAGGAGATGGTTTGAGAAGTTCAGAAATGGAGACTTCAGTCTGAAAGATTATCAACGAACAGGACGACCAAATGAGTTAGATGAAGAGTTGCTGAAAGCAACAGTGGAGGAAAACCTAACGGTAACAGTAAGAGAACTTGGCCTGCAACTCGGCGTTAGCCATATGACCATTCATCGTCATTTGAAGCTGTTAGGAAAAGTAGTGAAGGTTGGAAAATGGGTTCCGCATGATTTGTTACGAGCGAATCTTCAACATCGAATCGATATTTGCACATCACTGCATTCTCGGCAACTGCAGGCACCGTTTTTGAATCGGATCGTCACTGGGGATGAAAAATGGGTCATCTATAACAATATTAAGCATCGACATCAGTGGCTCAGCCGTGAAACAAAGCCTGAACCTCAGCCAAGAAATGGACTCTATCCAAAGAAAATTTCGCTATTCGTTTGGTGGGATATGCAAGGAATTATTCATTTTGAGCTTCTGCCAGATAACCAAACAATCACAGCTGAAGTCTACTGCCAACAACTCCAACGATTGAAGATGGCATTACAAAAATGTCCTACATTAATTAATCGCAGAGGCGTTCTATTCCACCAGGATAATGCGCGCCCTCACACTGCTCGAATCACCACTGCCCAATTGGAGGCATTTGGTTGGGGAAAAATGCCTATCCACCTTATTCTCCGGACATCGCACCTTCAGACTACCATTTATTCAGAAGTCTGCAACACCACCTAGATGGACAAAAGTTGCAATCCAGGGAAGCTATCGAAAACGAAGTGATCGCTTTTTTTTAACTCGAAACCAAGAGATTTCTTCGAACGTGGCATAAAAAACTTTTCTACAAGTGGGGGGAGATTATAAAAAAAGAAGGGAACTATATTGATGATTAATTTGTCATTATATCATTTAATTTTTGTTGTGAATAAACTAAAAATTCGAGCAAATTTGTCCTTATAAGTCCTTTAATTTTTGTTCTGAATGAACTAAAAAATCAAGCAGAATATATGTTACAACCTTATATAAATACAAATGGTCATTATTATTAATAGTAATACATAAATGTCTAATGAATTATGAGATGCATTTGTTTGAGCCAATAAAGATTAGCATTATTAAGTGTACTCTTAAATGTTAAAATTTTTGAGATGTAAATATGAAATGTAAATGTAAATATGAAATAAATGTCTTTCGTAAGTACCAACAATTTCTTCTTAACGGCAGTTGCGTTGCTTTGTGGTTGGCTACCAGATTTCGGAAATGGCAATTATAAAGAGTGATTGGTGCAACTGTTCAGTTGCACTCTCTCTCTCTCTCTCTCTCTCTCTCTCTCTCTTACACACACACACACACACACACACACACACATTATAGATATACACTGGCGTAACTAGGGGGGTTTGGGAAATCTAACCCCTCTATTAATCTCAGGAAAACGTATTTGAGGAGTATGAAAATACAAATACCTTGTAACAATATAAAAAATATGGTATCCTACATATTATTGAGCTAAAATGTGTCTGTGTGTCTGTCTGTCCCGCTTTCTTCGGAACCGTGCACAGCCTAAACGGCACATCGGAAAATTCTGCAACCACCACCAATTGATAGCCTATGAGCTGCCGATGTGCTATGTCAAGTTTCCCAGTCCTAGGTCACTCCGCGGCCGAGCACGAGCTATTTAATGTCTATTACAAGTGAATGTAAGTACTTGGAAAACGATACCCAAGTTGAAGAGCACTGTACAGGGTGTCCCAGAATTAACTATCTATTTCAATGAAATCGGACAAATTTTTTAAAAACACACTTTTATTTATGTTTATCATGTTTAATATATGTTAAAAATGTATAAATTTCTAAATTTTTTTCATAATTTTATTTTCATAATTTTTTCATAGTTTTATTTTTAGAATGGCAAAGAGACTCTCCAAAAGTTAACGTGTGGCTTGGAATGACCAAATCCAAAATTTATGGCCCATTCTTCTTTGCGAAAGCAACTGTAACAGGTACCGTCTACCTTGATATGCTTCAGCAGTTTCTCGAACCACAGCTTCTTGATGATGGCATTCTTGATAATGTTGTGTTTCAACAAGATGGAGCACCATGTCATTATGCTCTAATTGTTCGAGAATACCTCAACAGACGCCTTCCGAATCGGTGGATTGGACGTGGAGGACCTCGACCTTGGCCTCCGCGTTCTCCGGATTTGACATCCCTGGATTTCTTTGCATGGGGTTTCATAAAAACAAAAGTTTATCGCCAAAAGATCAATAGTTTAGCTGAACTTAAAGAACGCATCCAGTTGGCAGTGCGGGAGATAACACCTGAAATGCTTCAAAATGTGTTTCGCAGCGCTGAGGATAGATTTGAAATTTGCAGAGATACAGACGGTGCACATGTTGAAACTTCTCAATAAAGTTTTGACTTATGATTTATAAATCTATTTGTTTTTGTATCATAATTTAGTAATAAACACAAAATTATGTCAGTTTTTATTAAATTTGTCCGATTTCATTGAAATAGATAGTTAATTCTGGGACACCCTGTATAATTACACAATCTTCCAAGTTAGTAGTATGACCGCAAAATGTTCGAGTGCATACATATATGCAATTGCAATGTTGATCAATTGTTGCAAGGTGCCAGCCCCCTTCCCCCCTGGGAGTAATGGGGGAAGGGTGGGGGTAAATGGGGGAGAGGGGTGGGGGTAATGGGGGAGATGGGTGAAGATAATGGGGGATGGGTGGGGGTAATGGGGGAGAGCAGTTTGGTAGTCCCGATAATAGTGTGGTAGTCCCAATATACAGCTAGCTGTGACATACTGTATACTGCTACATATACTGCTACCTGCCCGGAGGGCGATAGGAGCTACCGCTTGTAAATTACTATTTTCCAATCTTGGTCTGACAGTTATCATAACGTTTTTGATAGCTTCCTTCCTGTTTATTAATTATAACCTAAAATGGCCCAACGGGCCCATTTAGCTAGACCTGCTATGCTGGGGCCTTCGATCTCAGTAACTGGGGTGCCTGCGGCCCCCCTCCCTCATTACTGGCGAGTCAGTTAGTCGGTCAATAAAACCATAGAAAAGAACGCAGGCATGAAAATCTTTAGCTTCACAAATCTTGATGCAATGAGTTCGGATGTGAAGCTTGAGATTTTCATTGTTGCGTCCTTTTCTAGCTAAAGTGGGCCCTGCAGTACTGAGGCCTTCGGCACCCCCCTAATTACTTGGGGGGGTCAGTTGTTAAGCTTCAGAAAAGTTCCTCGTGTACTTAAAGTAAATATTAAGCTTTCACTGCCTTAATAACTTCTTTTCAAAATGTTCGGTATCTGATTTCAGCTTTTGAAAATTTTTTTTTGACAGACTCTGCTGTGCCTCAATTATATGTACTAGTACAGTTCCCGTCACTTCGCTGACGGTTAGACAGGCTAAACTACAAAAAAAGAACCCAGCCGTGAAAATTTTGAGCTTCACATTGTGTCAACATTTCTGAATCTGGTATCTCCCAAAACCTCCTCACCCCCATTCATACAACTTGGGGGCTAACCCCCTCCCCCATTACCCCCACCCCATTACCACACCCATCCCCCATTACCCCCACCCCACCCTTCCGCCCACCCCAACCCTTCCCCCCACTCCCACCCTTCCCCCCATCCTTACCCTTCCCCCATTGCTAAACTACAGAAAAGAACAGTCATGAAAATCTTGAGCTTCACATTGCCGCCCGTAATACAATTTCTGAATTTTTTTTACAATTTCTGAATTTTTTTCTCACAATTTTTTCCCACAATTTCTGAAAGTGTGACGGACGGACGGACAGCTCTCTTATTATAGTATAGATTATTTCACAAACAGTCCCCAAAAGTCTCTTCGGCGTTTTTATTGTCGTTTTTATCATTTTGCCCTATGGTCCCAGACTTACGGGACACCCTGTAGATAGATTATTGCCTAATGCAGTGTTGCCAGGCACAGGGAAATTGTTTTAGGGAAATTAATCACCAAATAACGCCAATATTCCCTGAATAGGGAAATTTTGAGGAGTGGATATAAATATTTATATATCCAGAAACAAATTTTCACTGTATTAATTGAAAAATATGTAACAATGTTACTAAATAATACAAATAAATACAAATACCATAAATCTATATTCATACATACTGCTTTAAATGCGGGTGTATAGGGAAATTTTAGATTAAAAAGGAAAAATTTTAAGAGCGAACCTAGGGAAATTATTTAATTCAGACCTGGCAATACTGACCTGATGGCTGATTAATTATTTACTATTAGAGCTGTAATTTAGTAAAGAAATTACGTTGAAGTTTAGGTACTTAGCTTTATTCTAAATATTTCTACAATTGGAATTTGAAAGAGGAGTTAAAAAATATACAGTAATTCCAAACCCCCCCACCCACACCAGGTTTTTAGTTATGCCTATGTATATACATATTACGGCAAAACAACCAGCAGAAAGATTCTGCTAAAAAATATTAAGTATATTAACTAATCGTACAGAAACTCATAAAACAGCCATAGGAAACCCTAAATGTGTGACATTTTCTGCTCATACAACTAGTGGTTAACGGTTTACTATTTTATTTCGTGTCATTATTCTTTGAGCAGAACAGACTTACCAGTCAAGCCTCGCTTAAATAAATATTCAATCTTGAGAACATTTCGCACGTAATCTCTGTGGGTCGTGTTACATCCATATTTCTTTAAGAAAGACTTGAGGGAGCATAGTTTAGTGGGAGATGAAAACCGTTCCAAAAAGTAATAATAATAATAATAAAATTATTTTCTTTAAAAATAATGCCTTCATTGATGCCAGAAATGACTGAGAGGGTAACGAAAGAGGAGTTATAAAAATATTTACTCTATACACTATTTATAAATTCTATCGCTACTCGGTACACTACAGCCTAAATAAAAGCTTTTTACAAAATGCCATTATAAATTAAGTCTTTTTATATATACACACACACATCATATATATATATATATATATATATATATATATATATATATATATATATATATATATCCTTACGGAATAGTAAAAGAATAATATCTAAAAATGTTTGTAATTTTCACAAAACGTGGACTGCAGATTATGAATAGTCAATCAATGATCAGAAAAGTGAGTTACGGATTATGAATTGTCCAATCATGGACCATGTTTCATTTCTTTCAAAGGCTGACCAGTCACAGGAAAGAAAATATTGTTACACCCGAAATTCTGTTCGATGACGTTAAATAGGAAGTTTTCTGTATTACGATAATATACATTCATCCACCTAGAAAAAGGAAATTGTTATAAAAGCAATAAACCAAAGCAATTAAAGTTATCACGAGGATGGATGAGAGCACGCGCGTATGAATGACTGCGCACTCGCTAGTTTAAATTGAGATTATTAGGAAATTTTGCTTTCCAGAGGCACATTGTTTAGAATTTCTTTGAAATGAGGAAATTTTTTAAAATCATGTAGAGTTTTCCAGAAAATTCAGACGAGGCAAATGTTCACTGGAATTAAAATTCTTAACTGCAAAATTGGAGATTTCATATTTTTTTTTTTCGGAGGAATCATTGAAATACTTAAAAGTGTTTGCATCGCTTAATTAATTAAATGATCATCATAAATCTGGTTTTTCAAGTGAGCTGCTGTTTTCATGAAATTCAATGAAAGACTAATTATTTCTACAATAGGCTCAAATTCTCAAGTTCTCTTTATGGTTGACGACACACACCTAGCTACAGTCGTGGAAAATAATTTCAAAGACATTGTCTTTGTCAATTAATCTATACTCGTTTCTCTGGTTGAACTGTGTACCGAGAATAACTTTTTCACTTCTAATGGGGATTTTTATTGAATGGAGTCAAACTTGCAGGTGAGACGGAGCTTTTTCCCACTTCTTTCTCACTTTTTTATGGAATTTCTAGAAATGAACAGTCTCCCGAGTTGTTTTACCCAACAACTCATTATTTCCGTTCTATGAATAATACCATTATTATTTTTAATAAAAACTGTAATATTGATAAAATTTATTTTTAAACAAATATTTTCCTTAGATTAAGTGTTCACGCGGGAAATAGATTCTGAAGGTTGCATTCCCTTCTTCCGTGTCCTAATTACCAAAGAAAATTAAGCCTATTTCTAAAATTTATAGAAAATCAACACGCAAAAATGTTTCCGTCTGAAAGAAATCTAAGCAACGTACTTCTGGCAACAATTTTCTTTGTAGACTGATGATGGTATATTATTTTAGAGCCGAAAACTTCCTTCCTTTCGCATCATTATTTTTTAAGGAGTTACGTTAATATATATATATATATATATATATATATTTTTTTTTTTTCATTTAACATTCCTTCATTTGTAATTTTCATCAAAAGATAAAAAAAGTCAATAAAATAAAATAAAATTAAGAAAAAGAGAGATACATAAAAAAAGATTTTTTGAGGATTTTCATGAGCAGAAAGACGACTTCCAGTGGATACATAAGAACGCTGAATCAAATGTTTCATAATACAAAAGTTCATAACGTTACATTTGTCACTGCAGAACTTCTTCAACTTTCGCTAAAAAAAAAAATCAGTTACTTTGGTGTACTGCGAATCAACAATTTTTGAGGCACTTCAGTTTATCTTTTTAATGGTTTATTTTACCACTTAACATTATTATATCACAGTTTCGAATGTTCCTCTTCGAAAGTGAGGTTATCTATGGCTGTAGTTTTGTTGACGATCACGAGTGAGTCAGGATCGTTTCCTTGAATACGGCAACTTTTGCAGCAGGGAGCCGATAAAAAGAGTTTGTCATAGGGTTCCAGCGATCGAAGGGGAAGAGGCAAGAAGTCCCACGTCCTTAGGAAAGGCGGAAGATATTGTGGAAGGTGATGCCGCATCAGGTTGATAATAACAACCAACACCAACACCACAAGGATAGGTATCCCGATGCTTTGCAAAACAATGGGTCCACCTGTAGGATAGCATTACATTCACTGTTCATGTTCTAACGTAAGCGACATAATGATATGTACGACATAATATAGAATTAACTAATAATAATAATAATAATAATAATAATAATATCATGAATTTGACTGACTAAAATCTAAAATTGATTACCCAGTGACAGAACGAAAACGAAAGCGGGAAGGAAGAAGAACATCAAGACGAGGTAAAGGATGGCGAACCATCTGTAATTGGCGGTGATATTGCCGAGAACCTTACACATGGGTATGGGCAACCTCATGAAAGGTATAGGATAGAAGATGAGGATTCCAATTATGTTGAAGAACAGATGTACTAACGCAATCTGTAAAAGTATTATAAGTCAAAAGTTTTATATATATATATATATATATATATATATATATATATATATATATATATATATATATATATATATATATATATAATAAGCAAACAACCACAAGGAAAAGGAAACACAAAGTCCGAGCGCTTTCGTGATATATTCACATTATCCTCCTTGATAATGTGAATATATCACGAAAGCGCTCGGACTTTGTGTTTCCTTTTCCTTGTGGTTGTTTGCTTATTAATAAGGTCACGTGTTATTTTGTGATTTTAGTGCATATATATATATATATATATATATATATATATATTATATATATAATATTATATATATATTGTTAAATAGTTAAGCGGAAAGTTATTAAGTTCAATGAACACTGGAATGGGAAATACAATACCTGTACGGAACGTTTCAGCCCATCTCCTTCTCCGGCGATTGATGCCAAAAGAGAAGTTGTTGTGGTACCAATATTTGACCCTAAAGTAAGAGGGTACGCACGGTCCACAGATATCAGCCCGAGACCTGTATATAAGTAAAATGGAAACCTATTAAAGTTTTGGAAAAAGTACTCGTACAACATTATGAATTAACATTCAAACAATCTACAATTTACTATGATACATTCTGCATTCGTTAAATTCTGCTTGAGGGAACAAGTGTTAAGGCAAAAAGAGACACTTAGTTAGTGATCCATTTAATTACCTATCAAAGGTGTCAATGTTGATGTGAAAATAGACGAAGACTGGACTATGATCGTCATAAATGCTCCGATGAGGATGGCAAAATATCCAGTAAGCCAAGGGACGTAGGGAATATCGGAGTTGATCACTCGTTTTACCATCTTGGCGATAGTTCCTGACGACAGTTAAGATCAAATTTGAAATTTGATAATGTGATAATTTGATAACTACGTTATCATTTATTAGGAAATTTACATTTTCAGTGATAACTAATTATTAAAATTTGGCTTTGTAGTAAATAAATACTAAAGAATCTACGAACACTTTGACTTAAGTTTTAAGATTTACCTTTGAGCATCGACTTAAGAACCCTCACAATCATAATCAGAGCGAAACACAGCAAAAATAGAGAGATAAGAAGAAGAATGATTCCGCTTTTGGTGTCGTCTAAATCTATCATCGCGAAGAGGTAATTGCATTTGCTGTCAATCTTCTCTGCGTCATTTGGAAACATAAGTTTAGCGTTGAAGCAAGGATTCAGAGTCATGTTATCATACGAAGAATCATTTTTACTCCATCCCATGATAACTTTCTTATCAATCTGTAAAAGAAAGTTTTAAATAAGAATTGAAGGTATATAGTAAATAAGATATTATGGCCAATTCTTTTGTATTAACGTTATTGATATAACTGCAACGTTTCGAGCCTTTCTGCGGTAACAAGACGTGCTCAATACAGTTTAATGCGAAGATTTCAAAACTCAGACAATCCAATTGCCCAAGCTATTTATCAGTCCTACTTTATGTCTTCTAGACTGTGGACCTCTTATTATGAAAGTGAAAGCATTTGTCTCTAGCTCCATTTAAGTCCCGCAATAGCTTTTTCATAACATATACTTTATATTTTTTAGTACTACCTTTAAAGGGGACGCTGTTATTACTAATTTTATTATTTCTCGTTTCATTACGTGTATTATTGTTATTTCTTTATTACAGTAATTCTTTTTTAATTTATTGTTTAATTAGTTGTATCGTTGATTACATTGATGGATACTGTACTTTTTTATTACTACTTAATATTTTGGATATTTAATTATAATCTCATATGCTCCAAAGATACCTTAAATAAATAGAGAAACTAAATAACGTTGATTTGATAGATAAAAACTATATTTTCAGTGGAATATTACAGTTCCACTGCTACTGAAAGGGTTAACACGTTCGAGGAACTAACTCCTACACCTGTCAAATCTGTAAAGGCAAGTCATTCTGTCCCTCCTCTCTCCAGTACTCAATCAGCTATCAAAGTGGGAGGAACACCTTTTGGGAATACTTATAAAAGAATGTGTAATTTTAAATAATTGCCTATCAGTGACCCGCATTGGTTAATTGGACTGGAACCAGGGACCCACCAGTAACACACTTTGCCGTGAACACGATAAGTCTGAAACATATTCAGAACAAACGTGTTTGTACTTTAAATTTCACAAAATACATTTATTATAACCAACTCTGATACAAGCTCCATATTAACTCTTTAAACATATTAAGGGGTCTTTTATGAGACTGAATAAAATCGTCTGGCGCTAACTAGAACAAAAAGAAAGGGCTACGTCTTGACCACGTCGCATCACTGCTCCCCGTGTGAACAGCGAGGTCAGGCGACGTTGTGTCTGTTTCGTAGTTGGATCGGTGACCGTCCTCCGCGTTCAGATGATGTAGTGACCCTTAGATGGTCAGATCCCACGTAAAGCTGTATATCAGGGCCCCCAGCCGTCTTTAGTTAGCCTTATAAGGCTAACTAACGAAAATATCACGACTTAACCTAACCAATCGTAAAGGGCGTACAGTTGACCTAACGATTGATTAGGTTAAGTTGTGATATTTTCGTTAGTTAGCCTTATAAGGCTAACTAACGAAGGCTGGGGCCCTAATCTTCAGGTGATCCGCTGTAGGTCCTCTCCGTCATATAACTTTAGATGCTGCGAATGAGGTTAACCAACCCCATCACTACATCATATAGGGATTCTCCAAACAATGCAGCAAATCCTTGATTGAGTTAAAGATAATATTTTATTTATTTTTGTGTCAAAATAGAAAGTGAAATAAGGACTCTTCCTACCTTGATGATCATTTTCGTAAAGGGTTCTGTGATGTGTTTTAAAATCTTCACCTTTGTTCCTTTCTGTTTACCTTCGTAGACGAATGCTTTATCCACGATTATACCAGTCAGGCTCTCCAACATGTCTGATCATGAAAACGCGACGATCACTCGTTAAATACAAGGAATGAAAATATTTGTGGAAAGAGGTGTATAGTTGTACAATTGCGGGTATAGTCTTTAAATTACATATTTATTACTGTAAACGATTTGTATTATCTGTGTTTTCACGTTACAGGTATTCCCAAAATGTGTCCCTCGAGCCAACTTTCTGTGTCCGACGGCCCAATAGAACTTAAACAAAAAATCTGAGTGAAATTATAGTTTATTTACAGCTAAAAGTTGCCGTAATTTGTAGAAAATATGAAATCCAAAGTAATTTGTATAAAGAATGTGAAAAATTGTAAGGATTTAAAAAATAATTAGTTGACATTTTCTTTTATTAATTGAATTCCACCGCAAAAGTTTAAGAAATTGTCAGTATTCTGCCCGATAGGGACAGCCCCTTTGAAATGGCCTTTCAAGAATGAAATTGAGAACCCCTCATATACAGGGTGAACGTACGAACGAGGCTTATATAAATTGTTTGAGTGTATGTATGTATATCGTTATTAATTATTATCGTTATCAACTAATGTATACACTAAAATCCAAGTTTTTCAGGGCTTTATAAACTAAAACTGAAACTCACGCGAAGGTATTTCAATGCAGAGAAGAGTGATGACAGTGAGCCAATTGAACATGTCATGAACGGTGGCACCCGCAAAAGCTCTTCGGAACTGATTCCGATCACCGATCTGGTGAAAAAGTTTTTAGAGAATCCACTATGACAAACTGTAGTTATTGGAATTAGTACTAAAATTCAATCAAATTCGTCAAATTTTATATTTTATTTGTATGAGAAGGAAAATTTTTAAAGATTTCCTATTGGCATTTAATAATAATAATAATAATAAAATAATAATAATAATAATAAATATCATAAAAATTCTAAATGCGACAGATAATATTGTAACTCGTGAACTATAAATGCTCTAAGTCAGTGTTTCTCAAAGGTGGGTCGCGACACCCCCAGGTCGTAGTTTATTTACCCCTGTAAGATGATAAGGGGTTGCGCCGACTGTAAGACACTGACACCGGGGTCGTGAAGAAAATCCGGCTGAGAAACATTGCTCTCAGTTACTGGAATCGGAATTAAATTCATAAATATTTTTTTGTGACGAACCTGAGTCAGTGAGACGATAGTGTTGGTGACAGAAGTACCGATGTTGGACCCCATAATCATGGGGATCGCTTGTCGTACGTACAAAACTGCAACAGATTGGGGTTTAAGTTAATTAAGGAATTTGGTTTCTGTTGAACTTCATCATAGTGCGTAAAACAATCGTTTCGGGGACACGCATGAAATGAACTTTTGCTTTCATCGTGTAGAGGAAAATCAAAACAAAAGTATTTTAATTGAGAATTTATACGAGTATATAGAGTATAGTCAAAGCTGCATATACGAATTACAGATATAAGAATAAGACGCTTTTAAGAACTATTTTTATTATTCCCGATCCAGATGTTATATCTTTACTCTTCAGTGCTAATTTAATTATAAACATCAACCATTTTGACAATCCCAAACGTAATTCTTATAAGCGGCTTTCATTATATATATATATATATATATATATACATATATACCCACTGAGAGAGAGAGAGAGAGTTATATCGGTATAGGCCTTATAGGGTAACAGTTGGTCTAAATTTCCCTTGTAGAAGATCTGAGCCCTATATCCAGGTTGCAGAATTTGCAAAATTCTGTAGCGACGCTTCTACAGTATTTCTGGAAAAATTCTCGCCTCGAAATTGCGAAAATTTTGTACAATATGAAAATTTCTTGCTCAACATATTTTGAAGTTTGGCGCTAATTCGCTTTGAAAGGAAAGTTCTCGCGTTAATTTCAGTCATACTTTAATTTCAGTTAAAACTTTCTCCAGACGCATCGGTCGCGAGAATGTTATGGAAAAACCTCGTTTCGAGAAACGTCGGAAAATTCGAGCAGATTATGAAGTCTGGCTTTATATAAACTTTTAATAGAGATAACATTCAAACAAATCTATACTTAAATTTACTTTCAAACGAAGTCTTCAACTTACTATCAGAGTTAACCATGGACACGATGATTGACGTGGAAGTTGACGAGGATTGGACCAAAACCGTGACCAGAATTCCAATCATAAGACCCACAACTGGGTTTTGAATGTATTCATTTTGCAACACTTGTCCTGCATTGAGTTGAGTGAATTATTTTAAGCGTGTCTGAATAATAATAATTACAACAAATAATTACAACACAGAATTTCCATTTGAGAAATAGTTTATGATTACTGTGGCCCGAAATAAATATATAACTAATGTATTTGATACAGACTAAAACTGTCATGTGTAGTCTAATTAAATAGCTTCCCTATTACAAACTGCGAGACTGATTTGAAAATTGCCCTTCTTTTTGCGATTTTGAAATGTGTCTAAAACCTTATTACTTCTGTCTGCATTTTACGAGATAACTGTTATGAAGTCTATACGCGCATTTAAAATATAAATATGGTGTATACCTGTAGTTTTTCCACTGATTAACCTGAACGCTGAGGCCATGAAGTCGAGAGAGCAGATAAAAAGGTACAGGAGGCCGAGAACACAAACTACTTTAATCAGGTTCACAAATGGATTTGTTTTCGTTTGTTCTGGAAAGAGAAGGAAACCAAAAGGATAAGGCTGAAATTGTTGTAAAAAAATTGAATAACAGTACGCTTAAATTTGTTGTCGTACGTTCACTGTTAAAATTATTGTAATATTTCTTATACCAATAGAGTAGTTTTCTTTCTTTCAAAATTGATACGCATTAATTCACGCAATAAGGAAGGATCGGAAAACAAAATTTGTAAAATGAAGTAGTTTAAAAAAATCGAATTTGAATTTGTGTTAATGGATGCATATCACTATTCATTTTTAGATATAACACTACATTACAATACAATTTATTAAAATAAAAATATTTTTTAAAAATCAACGTTTTCTTTCAATATACAGTATTATTTTATATCAAGTTAATCGCGCTTCCTTACGCTCAGACAAAGTTTATCTCGTGTTTCCAAACTGATTGTCGGGAAATTTCTTGAGAATAAAAATAAGTAATTAAAGATTCAGAATTAGCTGGATATGTAGATTAAACACGAAACAAAACATTCCCATTTCATTACATCTATACTGAAATTGTATAGACTCAGTTTCAAGCACAGGAGGAGGGCGGAAGAACTGCGAGTTGAATAGAGGAAGACGAAAGTCCTCTTGGTGCCTTGAGCCAGAAAAAGGTTGCGAACCGGTAATTTATCATATTCATTAAACTTTTTTCTATAGTAAACGCGCATTGACACTATGTCTAATTAATTTCGAAAATAAATCGCTTGACATTATAAATATTTAACTGACTGAATTTGGATATAATCTGCGTGTGACTTCGCAAAATATATAAGGAAAACGTTAAGAGTTCTCAGAGTACATAAGCGCTATTTTAAGATATTTTAGGATACTTCTCGGAATAACAATGTATGTCAGTCATAGAATACAAAAATTTTTAGTCATTAATTCAGTAACAGATGCTCCAATGTTTGTGAATATACTTAAAAGAGAGAGACAAGGAATTGAATATCTACCTAAATCACTTGGTTCTTCCAAACATACTGCAAACGGATCATCCCCTTTGCATTTCTTTTTCTTTTCACCTGTGCGCAAGGTTCTTTGATTGCTTGATTCATGAGGCGTTGTTGAGTCTTTGAGTTGAAAAGGATTGTCAAACGCAGGGTTAAGCACTCCATGCTGAAATAAGAATATTTAAATTATATATATATATATATATATATATATATATATATATATATATATATATATATATGCAATGCTGGGATTAGCGGCGCTAACTTTTATTAGCGATGCTGTTCGCGCCGCTAAGTTTTTAGAGAAAGTCAATCGCTAATTTTTCAAGACCACTTGTACTAAAATTTGGTTCGCCGACAGTAATCTCTATTATAAAAGACTGACGCAGCACTAACTGCAAGTTGATCATGACATCAACATAGAGAGGTTTTTGTAGAGGTTCAAATGTTTTTGTTTGTTTTGAAAATTAATGCAATTTACCACATCACTGTTTCAGTGATATCCATTTTTATTCTGTAATCTGTTGTATCGATGGAACATTCAAGTTTTGGTATGATTTACTCTCTCTGTCAATATTTTATCATTTCTTCGAGTTTCAGTTTGTGTATTTGAATTAAATATAGACGTATAAATTGAACAGAATTTATTCTTCCGTTGGTTTGTTTTCCCTATTAATATATAAGAAAGGAACTCGACTGGAACGTAAAAACATTTTAATTTTCGTAGACTATGACGTCATATTTTTGTACCTTAACAACCAATTCTACGAAGGTGTGTGCTAATATATGTAAGTAAATTACGGAAGGCAGAACGTATATAAATTGGGGTGGTTTCAGAAAAAATTAGCGACAAAACTAGCGTTACGGCGCTAACTGTTGAAATTACACCTTTCGTGCATTCAGCAGTACACCTCATCACCCCTGACGAGGTGTGTATATATACTATTGAATACACGAAACACCTTGTAATCGCTTTCCTTTTTTCCTTGTAGGTTTGCATCATTTATTTATTTCAGTGTTTAATTGTAAAATCCATCCCATATATTTATTTATATGGAGAGAGAGAGAGAGAGAGAGAGAGAGAGAGAGAGAAGAGAGAGAGAGAGAGAGAGAGAGAGAGATTTCGCAATAAAAAAATTATTTTTGTAATTATTTAAAAACTATTAATGGATGGTTGAGTATGCTGCCTTACAGCCTACAGTATACATATAAGCTGAAAGCGATGACTTATTTATTTTTGAATGATGTGCATAATTTGGTGATAACACTTTTTTGTAAATTATTTATATTAAAAAAAAATCTAGAATTATGATAAGAATTTTTTTTATTATTTTCAAATGGGACATCTTTAGTGTTCACACTGTTTACTGTATGATACACGAATGATGGACACTGTTTACATTGTTATACAAATTATATGAAACGCGAAGTCATCGGTATACCTTCCCGAACGCTTGGCAATCTTTCAAAAAAACGAAAAACAGAAATCTGTCTCTTAAAAAACGAAATTCATTTACTAAATGGATAAATATATTATTAAATCAACGATGGTCTTTTTCGTTAGTATTAATATTCAAGCGATGGTTGGAAGCGATGAGAATCGCAACTTAATGAGATATAAATTAAAGGGTCTTCCGAATGCAGTTGAGAAATGAGAAGGATTTGAATAGAAATTAAAGTTAATACCGCGCTTCAAGGTTACAAGCAAATTCAAAAAGCTTATCGCAGAAAGAAGTTTCCATAAAAACAGATTTCAGTATGTACAGGTGGCCACAAAGTCTCTGCATGAAAAACTAGGGCAACATACAGATATACTGTAATTTCACTGCAAAGGGACTTTGTGGCCACTCTGTAGATCAATATACAAGAGTACTACAAAATAAGTGTCAATGACATCACAAACGCACTTAAGCTGCAGCCTAGCCTAGGCTTGACTGTGCTTATGCGCGCTGAATATTCCAAAATAATTAAGAAATAGTTATTTTAAGGAAAAATCTAAATTATACAGTGTCCCCCAAAAATGTACTGCAAAATGGTACCAAAATGGTACTGCAAGTAAGTCGAATTGCTTACAGTAGACTGGAAGTAACCTGAATGTACAGAAATTAGATCGAACTGTTATTTAGTGCCCGGTTAGGCTACTTTTCTAATCGTTAGGCGTACAGCGAATTAGCTTAAATGTGTAAGTAATGTTAAATTTAAAATTTACGAAGACTTCAAATAAAAGGCAACGAAATAAAAGCGAAACTGGAATTAAATCGAATGTAACTAATGTAAATAACCAACTAACTTATGCCAATTCATATATATATATATATATATATATATATATATATATATTATATATATATACTAATGTAATGATGAAGTTGTTAACCTCCTTCGCAACATCTAAGTCATATGACGGAGGGGGACCTACAACTTTACGTGGAATCCGAACTACGGATCGCTTCATAATCTGAACGCATATATATATATATATATATATATACACACACACACTCACAGAAGACATCCCTTTTAATTAACTTTACGCTGACATTATCTAAAGTACGATGCACTATTCAATAAAACAAAAGAGTAAGGTAACAATAAACTATTTATGTATTTGCTAACTTTAAAGTACCATAACTATTTCTCTTATCGAAAGAAACCAAAATCTTGCGATACGCCTTGATCGTACGAGTCACGTGGTCTCATTCAACTCATTAGGACGTGTACCTAACCTAGTCGTGTTTCACTGTTTTGATACAGGGTTTCAATGTAGCAACAATAAATATAAGAAATTCTTAATTACAACGGAAAAATGCTGAAAGAAATCCAGACACAAATAAATTCTGAAAATATGTAGCGAATTAATTGGGTTTAAATTCAGATATAAATAGAGATTTTCACTAAATTATATTTATATTAATCACCAATGTAATATATATATATATATATATATATATATATATATATTATATATATATATATATATATATCACGTTAATTATACTGCGTGTTTGCAGTTAAAATGTATATAATGTACGGCATGCGGGAGGTGCCCCCTTGGGGCATTGGTTTCTGCGCGTATGTAGAAGAATTACGGCATTTGATGGAGTGAGGCCCATGGTGTAATGGTTATCATATCTGACCGGCAATCGGAAGATCCCGGGTTCGATTCTCGGGTGGTTACCTCATTTTTTCATTTGTTTCGTTTTCTCTCCTCCTCTTGCGCGGAATATTCTCCTATACAAGCGTCGTTCCTTACGTTAATTATACTGCGTGTTTGCAGTTAAAATGTATACATATATATATATATATATATATATATATATATATAATATATATATACACACAAACCTTACCTTACAACCTTACAAAGGTTCCGCGCGATGAGTCCTCATTTCGCGAAGGTCAAGTTTGTCGCCCCTCCTCTCGAGTTGGCCTGGTGAAGTAGTGAGTTGGTTTCTTGTACTCTCCACCTCACATAGCCAGGTACGCCCGGCTCACTGGGGATTGTTCTGAGCCAGGAGTCTAGTCTTCTTTTCAAGATGTCCACTGCAACTCCCTTCGTGTTCCTTAGGTCTTTGGGTAGCTGATTAAACAGTTTTGGTCCTCTCACCACAAAAGTATTTTCTTTCAGGGTTAAGGATATTCCCTGTCTCGCCTTCAATTTGGAAATACGATACAATCTACCGTTTCTACTTTCCACCGTTGTTTGGGGAGTTATAGGGTTTAGAATAAGATTAGGGGCTAGTTCCTCCATTATTTTCCAAGTGTAAATAATGGTGTATCTCTCTCTTCTCCTTTCCAGTAAATATAGGTCTAGTTCGCGTAACCTTTCCCAGTAATTTAGTTCTTTGCACCCGTTGATCTTGGCTGTGAAGCTTCTCTGGATCCCTTCCAGCTGTTTAATGTCTTCTTTTTTATATGGGGATGTTAGGACCGAGCAGTATTCTAATTTGGGTATGATCAGTGTTTTCAGTAGAGGAATCATTACATTCCTATCCCTTCGTTTAAAGGTTCTCAATATCTGTCCCGTTATTTTCTTTGCTCTGTTTACTGCTATCTTATTTTGTGTTTCAAATTTCGCATCATCTGTCATTACAACCCCTAAATCTTTTGCTCTGGAATTTCTCTGAATTTCCTGTTCATTTGGAGTATAATATTCCATGGATTTTAGGTCTTCTCTTTTTTCGTACCGTAACAGCTGAAATTTCTCGGTGTTAAACTTCATATTGTTGTCTTCCGTCCACTTGTGGATTCTGTTTATGTCTAGTCGGTTTGTAGAGATCCTATATCTTCTGGGTTTCTTATTTTTCTACTGATCTTTGTGTCATCCGCAAAGGATGTTACTGTGCTGTCTCTGGTAATGTCCTCATCTATGTTAGCTTGCATGATTATGAAGAGTAGTGGAGCTAATACTGTTCCTTGTGGTACTGAGCTGAGGACCTCTGATTCTGATGAAGATACTCCCTGCTCTGTGTAACGACTTGCCGCCGCTCACTAAGGAAATTATATATCCATTTCCCTACTTTTCCTGTTATTCCCATATATTTCAGTTTATGTATTATGATTCCGTGGTCACACTTGTCGAACGCTTTAGCAAAGTCTGCGTATAGTACATCATAGTTTTCATTACTTTCAAGTGTATCAATAATGTTGTTGTAGTGTTCCATTAGTTGTGATAGGCATGATCTGCTTGATCGAAACCCATGTTGGTTATCATTGAAATGTTTCTGAGTTTCCAAAAAGTCAGATTTTCTGTAACTATTCTTTCAAATATTTTAGTGAGATGATATATATATATATATATATATATATATATATATATATATATATATATATATATACAGTATATATTATATGATAAAAAGTGTCTCAATTGATGTGTAGGTTTGCATCACGAAATATATAGCGTGTATGCCATTTAGAGAGTTTTGGAGCAGATACTGTATGTAGCTTTTGAAACATAAGAGGCTTGAAAACGAAAGTACAGGAATTGAGGAAACCACAACGGTTTTTTTTTTTTTTTGAGGGGGGGGGGCGTGCTCAACCTCCTTCGTAACATCAAAAGTTACGTGACGGAGTGGACCCTACAGCTTTACGTGAGATCAGAACCACTGGTCGCTACATCATCTGGACGCAGAGTACGCCCCCCCCCCCATCCAAATACAACCCAGGCACAATGTCGCTTAATTTCGTTGATCTACGGGAAGTGGTGTTTCAACAAGGCCACGACTTAGTTCTTATGACGCTGTGGTTTACGAACAATTAAAGTTAAAATGCACGTAGGTATGCACGTGATGGAACGAGAATGTATACACGTGATGGAGCGGGAATGTATACACGTGAAGCGAGAGTGATGGTGGCTGTGCTCCCGCGTGTTTCGAGTGTGATAAACGACTAAAAAGTGGATTAAACCCTGGCTACGCCACACCGTCCTACGTGCATGTAAATACTAATTGGATACGTGGTTGTTTACGAATGCTTAGTAATTAGAAAACATTCCATCACCTTTTGTAATTAATTTTTTAACAAGTATATTTTTAGATCAATTAATACTATACATATCCACAAAAATAAAAACCCTCATAAAAATGATCTATTGGAAATATATGTATACTGAAATGGTTTAATAATTACACACACACACACACACACACACACACACACACATGGAAGCCACTAATCATATGATCTGAATCGATTCGAAGGGTAAAGCACATGCGGACATATAGTTCTTAATAGACTTCTCATGAACACCATATTTATAAAGATTTCCGGAGTTCCGCTTAAAATGTATCCTTAAATATTTTTATGTATAAAATACTAAAAACTTTATTCTGTTCAAAAAACAGATTTAAACTCATGGCCACGATTTTCCATGAGAGTTATTTAACTTGCGTTTCGGCAGTCGAATATATGTACAGTGGCGCTCATAAGTATTCCTGCAGAGAAATACTTCAATTATATTCTCCTTATCTTTTGTACCATGTACAGGATAGTTATGAAAAGATTATCGTTCGTCTGGAAAAAAATTAACTAATAAAAAAATTAGTTCGACTCCAACGTATTATGTAAAACGTCAGAGAATTTAAGAAAAATAAAAAAGTTAAAATGCAAAAGTTTTCGTACATTTACTTACAAAATTATTTAATACTTTGTGTGTTCACCTTTTGCTTGAATGATTTCAATGATTCGCTTTGGGTATTTTTCTAACAAGGTTTCAACATCTCTCAGTAGAAATTTTTACTCATTCTTCTAAAGAAAATTGTTGCAATTCATTCAGATTTGAAGGGTTTCTTTTGTGGACAACTTTTTTCAAAGCTTCTCGACTTGGACACTCGAGAAGCTTGAAATTCTTTTGATGAAGCTATTTCATGGTGCTCTCACTTTGTGTTTTGGATCATTATCTTGTTGCAGTAGCGAACTGCGACCCAATTGCAACTCCCGAACAGAAGGCAATACATTTTGCTCTAAAATTTCCTGATATTTCTTCGAATTCAAGGTTCCACTTGTGACATCAGGCTTTCCTGACCAGAAGCACTAAAGCACCCCAAAAGAAACAAACTACCACCACCATGTTCAACCGAAGGAAGGATGTATTTTCCTCGAATGTAGTACTTGATTTTGGCCAAACATTCCGTTGGTTGTTGTTTCCAAATAATTCAATTTTGGTTTCATCTGTCCAAAAAACTTTCTTCCAGAATGCAGATCCATCATTTTGATGATTCTTGGCTTAGTTTAAACGAGCTTCTTTGTGTGCTTTTCGTAGCAGAGGGTTTCTTTGTGAAACTCTTCCATGCAGACCATTCTTTCTCAATGTACGACGTACAGTAGAGGGATGAACATTGATCTTGCTTGGCAAATATCAGCTGCAGTCACTCGTGGGTTCGCAGCAGTCATTCTTTCAATCCGTCTAGCTGTACGTTCTGAAACCTTGCAGTTTTGATTGTTCCAAAGCCTTTCCATTCCTTTATAACTGCAGCAACCATCGTAACTGGAATTCGAATTTCTTCTCTTATCTTCCTAAAACTCTTTCCAGACTCGTGTGCGGCAATAACTGATCTCTTAAGATCTGTAGACAGCTCTTTACCACGAAGACCTATTGCTTACTAATGCTTGCACAGTTATTTGTCTTCCATGAAGATTCACAAAGAAAATTCTACAATTCAGGATTGCCAACAATCTCTAATCAATAAACAGTCAACTACTGATAAAAAATTTAAATTCTTCAAGCCTGAGGTGGACACAAAGCATTAAATATTTTTGTAAATAAATGTACGAAAACTTTTGTATTTTAACTTTTTTATTTTCCTCAAATTCTTTGATGTTTTACGTTATATGTTAGAGATAAACTATTTTTTTTTTATTTGTTAAATTTTCCCAAACGAACGATAAACTTTTCATAACATCCTTACGCATGGTACAAAAGAAAGGACGGATCTTTTCCGTTTGACTGCCGCCATTGAAACATAAGAGGTGAGTGCCCCCAGCCTTCTTTACTTAGCCTTATAAGGCTAACTAACGAAAATATCACGACCTAACCTAACCAATCGTTAGGTCAACTGTACGACCTTGACGATTGGTTAGGTTAGGTCGTGATATTTTTGTTAGTTAGCCTTATAAAGCTAACTAAAGAAGGCTGGAGGCCCTGATCTTCAGGTGATCCCCTTATTTTTCTGAGTACCGTACACGATTAAAACTTAAAAATTAAGCATGGATCTTGAAAGTAATTAAAATTGTTTATAAGAAACAAAATTTGAAGGGGAAATTAAGAAAAGCTTTTTTATAAAGTAACTTATTTTGTATCATCAAGACATTTCAGTTAAAATACAAAATACAAAAAGTTTAATTATGTTTCAATAGCGGCAGTCAAACGGAAAAGATCCGAAAGGACGAATATAACTGAAATAGTTCTCTGTACAAATACTTATGAGCGTCACTATATATATATATATATGATGAATAAAACCACGAAGGAAAGGAAACACAAAATGGTGCTCAAGCGCTTTCGTCTAATGACATCCTCAGGAACACTGAAGTACATAAAAAGGTTAAGCCTATATATAGGTTACAGAAAGAAAAAATAAAAAATAAATAACATACATACACACACACATATATATACATATATATATATATACATACATATCTATATATACAAATACATACATACATACATATATATACAATAAACAGAGAAGTAAAAATAAAAATTAAAAATTAAAACCTTAAAGGATTACCAGTGAGGCGTACAGATTTGTAAGGAAAAATATCGATTTTTAGCACAAGATCAAATGGATTATAAAAATACAAATTTATACTGGAACTCTGCCCGGGTTTTAACACACTGCTGCCTATGGTCAGGTTTCGATATATATAAAAAAAAATAAAATGCAAATTAAAAGTTAATCGATTTTTAGCAAAAGATCAAATGGATTATAAAAATACAAATTTATACTGGAACTCTGCCCGGGTTTTAACACACTGCTGCCTATGGTCAGGTTTCGATATATATACAAAAATAAAATGCAAATTAAAAGTTAATAAAGTAGAAGACAAGTTTACCAAAGATTTAATGTTTTACCCTTCTTATCTAAATCTGTTTTAAAGGAATTCAAAATAACAGGATCGAGTTGAAAAAGACCTTTGCTTATGTTGAAGTTATTTGAAAGTTGGATAATGGCAGACTCAAGAATATTTCTATTAACAATGTTGCTTGAATGGAATAAAACTGAAGCATTATTCCAATCAATACAGTGGGCTAACTCTGACAAATGGACAAAAAGGGCACTGGACAACTGTCCTGTTCTAACGGAATATTGATGCTGTTTTATACGTGTGTGCAAATCCTTTCCCGTCTGACCTATGTAAAAGGAATCACATTGTTTACAACCAATTTTATAGATAATGCCTGAATTATTGGTAGGGCTATTTTTTACTATGATATTTTTCACAATATTGATATATGAAAATACTACATATTGTGAAAAATATCATAGTAAAAAATAGCCCTACCAATAATTCAGGCATTACCTATAAAATTGGTTGTAAACAATGTGATTCCTTTTACATAGGTCAGACGGGAAAGGATTTGCACACACGTATAAAACAGCATCAATATTCCGTTAGAACAGGACAGTTGTCCAGTGCCCTTTTTGTCCATTTGTCAGAGTTAGCCCACTGTATTGATTGGAATAATGCTTCAGTTTTATTCCATTCAAGCAACATTGTTAATAGAAATATTCTTGAGTCTGCCATTATCCAACTTTCAAATAACTTCAACATAAGCAAAGGTCTTTTTCAACTCGATCCTGTTATTTTGAATTCCTTTAAAACAGATTTAGATAAGAAGGGTAAAACATTAAATCTTTGGTAAACTTGTCTTCTACTTTATTAACTTTTAATTTGCATTTTATTTTTTTTTATATATATCGAAACCTGACCATAGGCAGCAGTGTGTTAAAACCCGGGCAGAGTTCCAGTATAAATTTGTATTTTTATAATCCATTTGATCTTGTGCTAAAAATCGATATTTTTCCTTACAAATCTGTACGCCTCACTGGTAATCCTTTAAGGTTTTAATTTTTAATTTTTATTTTTACTTCTCTGTTTATTGTATATATATGTATGTATGTATGTATATAATATATATATATTATATATATATATTATATATATATATATAATATATGTGTGTGTGTGTGTATGTATGTTATTTATTTTTTCTTTTTTTCTTTCTGTAACCTATATATAGGCTTAACCTTTTTATGTACTTCAGTGTTCCTGAGGATGTCATTAGACGAAAGCGCTTGAGCACCATTTTGTGTTCCTTTCCTTCGTGGTTTTATTCATCATAAATATTTTTCACGTGTTACTTTCGTGAAATAATTTTCATATATATATATATATATATATATATATATATATATACACGGTGAACCAAAAGTAGGTGGACAGTAGGTTGAATACGGTTTGTGTTATATTATATTATAACTATGTGTTCATTATAACTATGGTGTTTGTGTTATATTATATTAATATTATAACTAAATTTATTTAAACTTTATTTTGTATTATAGGATACAAAAAAATTAAATATGTATTCTCAAAATAAACGTTATCATTTACTGTCCACCTACATTTGGTTCACCCTATATATATACACACACAGGCCTGTAAACATGTGTGCTACACACTCGTCATGTGACAAGGTCAATACTAACAATATATTGAAAATACCATCTTTAAATTTCTAGAAGCGGTCGCCAGCTCGAATCTTTAACTCGTTCGTGGCGAGCAGGTGAGTGGGTTATATATATAATATAATATATTATAATATATATATATTAATATATATATATATATATATATATATATATATACACGGTGAGCCAAAAGTAGGTGGACAGTAGGTTGAATACGGTTTGTGTTATATTATATTATAACTATGGTGTTCATTATAACTATGGTGTTTGTGTTATATTATATTAAATATTATAACTAAATTTATTTAAATTTTATTTTGTATTATAGTATACAAAAAATTAAATATGTATTCTCAAAATAAACGTTATCATTTACTGTCCACCTACATTTGGTTCACCCTATAATATATATTATATATATATATATATATATATATATATATATATATAAAACTCAGAATGGTCTCCTGAGAAACTTATATGTTAAACACAGACCGTGCATGGAACAAGGAACTCTTCTGGGAAATTACATCCACTGTAGATCGAATAAGTAATGATAAGTAACAAATACTATAGTTTTTTCTTTTTCATGATGGAAAGCCCAACGTAGGCACCGGGTTACTCGCAAAGAGGCCCCAAAATATAGCTTCCCTCACCAGCTATCGACAAAGCAGATAGGATCCAGCTTTGGGACAGGATCTAGGGCAGGGGTCCCCCAACCCTGTGCCCGCGAGCACCATGGTGCCCGCCAACCCTTTTGCGTGTGCCCGCCACTGACTGACTACGATTGATAAGTTTTTATTTAAATTTTTAATAAAATGTTAAGTATGTTACATATTTTAAATATTTAGTTACTAAATATTTAAAATATGTAACATACTTAACACTTTATTAAATTTTAGTAGTTAATTACAGAAACAGATGCTCATTTATTTGAAAATAATTATTTCTTTATAAATAAATTAAGTTATCGTTTTGATCATTTTTCTAAGATTCTTAGTTAGCCCATCCTTGTTTTTTTGTGTGTATTATGTTCATTATTTTACATAGGAATTAAATGTTTTTTTTTGTGTATTATGTTCATTATTTTAAAAAGGAATTAAATGGTTTTTTTGTGTATTATGTTCATTATTAAGTCTAACTATAAATTTGCCTTGAAAAAGTAAATGGTGCCCGCCGCACTACCGGTAGTCTTGAATGTGCTCTTCGGCACAAAAAGGTTGGGGACCCCTGATCTAGGGTTACAGCTTACACCTAGCCTATTACATTCAGAACCTCAATATACGCAAGAAACTCGTTGCATTCACGTCGGATTGAATACATCAAAGAAAAAGGGGTAACTATTGTATTTTTAGCCAAAAAACAAAACTTAAACCTCAACCTGAACATTGAGCGTCCACTTTTCAAGGCACATAACACGTTCGTTTAATATACACAAACTCAGAATGGTCCCCTGAGAAACTTATATGTAGTGATGCACCGGAGGCCGGAGCGCCGGAACCTCCGGTTTAGTGTTTTTTCCTCCGGCCGGAGGTTCCGTCCAATTGATTTATTTCAGTATTTATGTGTGTGTGTGTGTGTGTGTGTGTGTGTGTGTGTGTGTGTGTGTGGTCCATCGTCTCATCTATTTAGGGTTTATATATCCCTTTACTGCCCAAATATTTTGTAGGATTAAGTTTAGTGATGTAGGTCACATCCGCATCCGCATCCGCGGAACATCCGCACTTTTTCTCGCATCCGCGTCCGCATCCGCACTTTGGACTGCGGATGTCGTGCGGATGTGGACCGTTGAGATAAAACGTCATTAATAAGCGGAAATTATCAAATTCAACTATATTAATAGAACTAGTTCATTGTGCGCAAAAGTGATGCAAGCGACAAGACGAGAGGCTGTTCTTGTATGAAGTTACTCTCTTGCAACCTACTTAGATCCACGTTACAAAGCTAAGTTATTTTCACCTAGTACATTAGAACGAGTTAAATCATCACTTGGCAAAGCAGTTGAAGAGCTTCAATCTCTTGAATCTGTCGCTTCGCCACCCACCAAAAGAATAAAAGTTTCAGTGACAGAACCAACACCTTCAACAAGCAAATCTATCACAGAATCTGTCTCTCAGTTTCTTGAGTCAAGCAGCAATGACGAGACCTACGCGATGTCAAAAGATGTAAAAATGATCGAGAGCTATCACCAAGAAAAACGCCTGGCTGCATGTGACAATCCTATTAGTTGGTGGAAAAATACGCAGAATATCTATCCATACTTGAGTAAACTTGCAAGGAAACATTTAGCCTGTCCTCCAACAAACGTACCAAGCGAGAGATTATTTAGCAGTGCTGGATTAATATATGATGAAAAGAGAAACAGACTGGCAGCAGAAAAGGCAGAAAAATTAATGTTCCTTAAGCATAACCTTCCTATAATTAAGTTTGAATATTAAACGATGAACATCTTAGTTTACTTTATTTTAATTACTCATTTATAAATATGCCTAATAAAACTTTAAACTTAATATAAATAGTTATCAAGCTAATTAAAGATCTCTTTCTATAAGGGTGGAGGTTGGGGAAAGAGGTCGGTGGGGTGCATTTGAGTTGGGTTCACGTCCCGCATCCTGGTAACACAATTATGGTTTCTAATTGTGGCTGAAACTCAACAAAATATAACGAATTTATTTGCAGACGAATTCACTAATTGATTTCTATATTAGTTAGATGCTTGATATTATTTTATATGTTCAGAGAAAAGTACAGCAATTATCGTACAATTAATCAATTATACTACATTATAGCTACAGCTCTCTCTATATAATAACTTATTATATACGTTAAACACAACAAATCTCGAATATATCCTAAAAAATAACGAAAATGTAGACATCCGCATCCGCGGATGTTGAAATTAAACATCCTCATCCGCATCCGCGGATGTGAAAAAAATGACATCCGCTACATCACTAGTTAAGTTATGAAATGCGTGTATTTGAAAGGTTAGAAATTTGTCCTTCTGGGCAGTAAAGAGATATTACAGTCCTGCTATTTTAAATTATTAAGTCTAATAATTTAAACTTTATAAAAGTCGACTTTCTATGCTTTGTGTGTGCTAATTTCTCTAAAAATTCCCACTGAACAGAATATCCTCAGGTTATGAAACTTATGATGTCTTGCTGAATGCTGAGTAAAGTAGCCTATATCAAATCAATTAAATTATTAATACAATCGCTGATCACTCATAAAATAAATTATTATTACAGTCATCTGAGAACTGAAATATTCGGATAGGTGCAGAAATGAGGTTTTCTAGTTTTCTAGAATTAAAACTAAAAGTTGTCAGAATTGAGTTTGGTGTACTTGGCACCTCCGGCCAGAGGCCGGAGTTTAGTGAGACCTCCGGCCGGAGCAGGAGTTTTTCTAAATTGGCCGGAACTCCGGTGCATCACTACTTATATGTTAAACACAGACCATGCACGGTCTGTGTTTAACATATAAGTTCTGAATGTAGTAGGCTAGGTGTAAGCTGTAACCCTAGATCCTGTCCCAAAGCTGGATCCTATCTGCTTTGCAGATAGCTGGTGAGGGAAGCTATATTTTGGGGCCTCTTTGCGAGTAACCCGGTGCCCACGTTGGGCTTTCCATCATGAAAAAGAAAAACTATAGTATTTGTCACTTATCATTATTTATTCGAACTACAGTGGATGTAATTTCCCAGAAGAGTTCCTTCTTTGTTCCATGCACGGTCTGTGTTTAATATATATATATATACAGGGCGTCCCAAAAAAATGTATACACACTTTAAATAATTATAAAGGCAGTGTTTATTAAAATACATTTCATTTTCAAAATGTAATAGAATCTACAGACATTATTTAATTGTTTTGTCAACGCCTGTTTTCAAACTGACGTCCGTTCTGGTCCAGGCACTGCTGATAACGCGAAGCAATGGAATCGCAAACATCACGAAACATTTCGTTTGGTATTTGTGTGCATTCTCGTTCAATGGTTGCTCTCAATTCAGCGACTGTTGCAGGTTTTATAGCGTAGACTTTGTCTTTTAAGTATCCCCATAAAAAAAGTCTAGTGGTGTGAGGTCTGGTGAACGCGGAGGGTATTCTACGAAACCCCTTCGTCCAATCCACATCCACATCGTGCCAAGTACCATTCGCAATACTCCACTCTTCGGTCCGGATCATCTTCATTAATAGCATGGACTAATCTTGGAATGTAACTTTTCCATTGACAGCGCTTCAAAATACGTTGGACAGACGATTCTGAAATTCCTACCTCACGACTCGCTTGCCGCACAGATTTTCTTGGACTTTGGTGATACGTTTCCAGTACTCTTTCTTGCTTTGTGAGGCTTGTCGATGTCCGTGGTGTTCCCTGAACGCTTCTTGTGGACATTCTGAACAGTTCCATCGGCTTCAAACTTATCTCTAATTCGAGTGATGGTAAGTCGCGTTGGTGGATCTGTTTGAAACTCCCTCCTAAACTGTCTTTGCACTTCAACTGCGTTTTCACACTTCCAGTAGCATTTTAGAATGAATTTCCTTTGTTCAAAGCTTAGTCTGACTGCCATTATTAATTCTAATGGGTTTAACTTGGAAAGAAAGAAACATCAATTGAGCTATCAGCTGTTAAAGTGTGTATACATTTTTTTGGGACGCCCTATATATATATATATTTTAACTGCAAACAACACAGTATAATTAATGTAAAGAACGACTCTTGTGTAGAAGAGCATTCCGCACAAGATGAGGAGGGAGAACGAGCAAATGAAAAAATATATATTTATTTATTGGAGGAGACTATCTTCGCAACAAAATTGTTTCTCAGAGAGAGAAAGAGAGAGATTTCGCAATAAAAAATTTATTTTTGTAATTATTAAACTATTAATGGATGGTTGAGTATGCTGCTTTACAGCCTACATACAGTATAAGCTGAAAGCGATGACTTATTTATTTTTGAATGATGCGCATAATTTGGTGATAACAATTTTTTGTGAATTTTTTATATTAAATAAAAAATCTAGAATTATGATAAGAATTTTTTTTTATTATTTTCAAATGGGACATCTTCAGTGTTCACACTGTTTACTGTATGATACACGAATGATGGACACTGTTTACATTGTTATACAAATTATATGAAACGCGAAGTCATCGGTATACCTTCCCGAACGCTTGGCAATCTTTGAAAAAAGCGAAAAACAGAAATCTGTCTTTTAAAAATCGAAATTCATTTACTAAATGGATAAATATCTTATTAAATCAACGATGGTCTTTTTTGTTAGTATTAATATTCAAGCGATGGTTGGAAGCGATGAGAATCGCAACTTAATGAGATATAAATCAAAGGGTTTTCGGAATGCAGTTGAGAAATGAGAAGGATTTGAACAGAAATTAAAGTTAATACCGCGCTTCAAGGTTACAAGCAAATTCAAAAAGCTTATCGCAGAAAGAAGTTTCCATAAAAACAGATTTCAGTATGTACAGGTGGCCACAAAGTCTCTGCATGAAAAACTAGGGCAACATACAGATATACTGTAATTTCACTGCAAAGGGACTTTGTGGCCACTCTGTAGATCAATATACAAGAGTACTACAAAATAAGTGTCAATGACATCACAAACGCACTTAAGCTGCAGCCTAGCCTAGGCTTGACTGTGCTTATGCGCGCTGAATATTCCAAAATAATTAAGAAATAGTTATTTTAAGGAAAATCTAAATTATACAGAGTGTCCCCTCAAAAATGTATCCCCTTTCAAATGCAAATGATTAAAATAGCACATCTTTTCAGGAATGCTGACGTAGATCGATTGAATAAAACTGAACTGGATTTAAATCAAATGGAATAAAGTCGAACCCAAAATCTGGTACTGCAAAAGTCGAGAAGAAAGTAAGGCGAATTGCTTACAGTAGACTGGAAGTAAACTGAATGTACAGAAATTAGATCGAACTGTTATTTAGTGCCCGGTTAGGCTACTTTTCTAATCGTTAGGCGTATAGTGAATTAGCTTAAATGTGTAAGTCATGTTAAATTTAAAATTTATGAAGACTTCAAATAAAAGGCAACGAAATAAAAGCGAAACTGGAATTAAATCAAATGTAACTAATGTAAATAACCAACCAACTTATGCCAATTCATATATATATATATATATATATATATATATATATATATATGCAGACTAATGTAATGATGAAGTTGTTAACCTCCTTCGCAACATCTAAGTCATATGACGGAGGGGAACATACAACTTTACGTGGAATCCGAACCACGGATCGCTACATAATCTGAACGCATATACACACACACACACACACAAGACATCCCTTTTAATTAACTTTACGCTGACATTATTTAAAGTACGATGCACTCTTCAATAAAACAAAAGAGTAAGGTAACAATAAACTATTTATGTATTTGCTAACTTTAAGGTACCATAACTATTTCTCTTATCGAAAGAAACCAAAATCTTGCGATACGCCTTGATCGTACGAGTCACGTGGTCTCATTCAACTCATTAGGACGTGTACCTAACCTAGTCGCCTTTCACTGTTTTGATACAGGGTTTCAATGTAGCAACAATAAATATAAAAAATTCTTAATTACAACGGAAAAATGCTGAAAGAAATCCAGACACTAAAATAAATTCTGAAAATATGTAGCGAATTAATTGGGTTTAAATTCAGATATAAATAGAGATTTTCAATAAATTATTTATATATTAATTACCAATGTAATATAATATATATATATATATATATATATATATATATATATATATATATACACCTTACCTTACAACCTTACAAAGTTTCCGCGCGATGAGTCCTCATTTCGCGAAGGTCAAACTTGTCGCCCCTCCTCTCGAGTTGGCCTGGTAAAGCAGTGAGTTGGTTTCTTATACTTTCCACATCACATAGCCAGGTACGCCCGGCTCATCGGGGATTGTTCTGAGCCAGGCGTCTAGTCTTCTTTTGAAGATGTTCACTGCAACTCCCTTCGTGTTCCTTAGGTCTTTGGGCAGCTGATTAAACAGTTTTGGTTCTCTCCCCACAAAACTATTTTCTTTCAGGGTTAATTAAGGATGTTCCCTGTCTCGCCTTCAATTTGGGAATACGACACAATCTACTATTTCTATTTTCCACCGTTGTTTGGGGAGTTATAGGGTTTAGAGCAAGATTCGGGACTAGTTTCTCTATTATTTTCCAAGTGTAAATAATGGTGCGTGTCTCTCTTCTCCTTTCCAGTGAATATAGGTCTAGTTCGCGTAACCTTTCCCAGTAATTTATCATAGTTCTTTGCACCCGTTGATCTTGGCTGTGAAAATTCTCTGGATCCCTTCCAGCTGTTTAATGTCTTCATTTTTATATGGGGATGTTAGGACCGAGCAGTATTCTAATTTGGGTATGATCAGTGTTTCCAGTAGAGGAATCATTACATTCCTATCCCTTCGTTTAAAGGTTCTCAATATCTGTCCCGTTATTCTCTTTGCTCTGTTTACTGCTATCTTATTTTGTGTTTCAAATTTCGCATCATCTGTCATTACAACCCCTAAATCTTTTGCTCTGGAATTTCTCTGAATTTCCTGTCCATTTGGGGTATAATATTCCATGGATTTTAGGTCTTCTCTTTTTCCGTACTGTTACAGCTGAAATTTCTCGGTGTTAAACTTCATATTGTTGTCTTCCGTCCACTTGTAGATTCTGTTCATGTCGGTTTGTAGAGATCCTATATCTTCTGGATTTCTTATTTTTCTACTGATCTTTGTGTCATCCGCAAAGGATGTTACTGTGCTGTCTCTGGTAACGTCCTCATCTATGTCAGCTAGCATGATTATGAAGAGTAGTGGAGCTAATACTGTTGCTTGTGGTATTGAGCTAAGGACCTCTGATTCTGATAAAGATACTCTTTGTACTGTAACGACTTGCCGCCGCTCACTAAGGAAATTATATATCCATTTCCCTACTTTTCCTGTTATTCCCATATATTTCAGTTTATGTACAAGGTGTCCCAGAATTAACTATCTATTTCAATGAAATCGGGCAAATTTTTTAAAAACACTTTTATTTATGTTTATCATGTTTAATATGTGTTAAAAATGTATAAATTTCTAAATTTTTTTCATAATTTTATTTTCATAATTTTTTCATAGTTTTTCAGTTTTATTTTCATTCTCTTTCAGAACCCTATTAATAATGAATACACAAGAACGCATCTTTGTTGTAACATCCCGTATCAAAGCCTTTTTCATCAGTGTCGAACGCAAAATTCTATGAACTGTTGTCTTCGATATGTTGAGTCTTCGACCGGCCTCCCTAACCGAAGTTGTTGGTTCATCCTCAAACAATTGTCGTACGTGTTCGGTACTGTTACGTGCTGTCCTTGGGCGTCCTCTTCCCACCTCGTCGTGTACGGATCCAGTTCTTTTAAATTTGTTCACAAGTTCACGAATCGCTTTGTCTGTAGGACCGGTTCTGTGGAATCTTCTTGTAAATTTTTCTCTGATTTCATTACAGTACATTGCATTCCTTTGATACGGGATGTTACAACAAAGATGCGTTCTTGTGTATTCATTATTAATAGGGTTCTGAAAGAGAATGAAAATAAAACTATAAAAAACTATGAAAAAATTATGAAAATAAAATTATGAAAAAAATTTAGAAATTTATACATTTTTAACACATATTAAACATGATAAACATAAATAAAAGTGTGTTTTTAAAAAATTTGTCCGATTTCATTGAAATAGATAGTTAATTCTGGGACACCCTGTATTATGATTCCATGGTCACACTTGTCGAACTCTTAAGCAAAGTCTGTATATAGTCCATCATAGTTTTCATTACTTTCAAGTGTATCAATAATGTTGTAGTGTTCCATTAGTTGTGATAGGCATGAACCTATGTTGGTTATTATTGAATTTTTTCTGAATTTCCAAAAAGTCAGATTTTCTGTATAACTATTCTTTCAAATATTTTAGCGAGATGATATGTATATATATATATATATATATATATATATATATATATATATATAGACACACACACACACACACACACACAATATATATATGATAAAAAGTGTCTCAATTAATGTGTAGGTTTGCATCGCGAAATATATAACGTGTATGCCATTTAGAGAGTTGTGGAACAAATACTGTATGTAGCTTTGAACATAAAAGGGGGCTTGAAAACGAAAGTACAGGAATTAAGGAAACCACAACGTCGTTGTTGTTGTTTTTTCAGGTCGGGGTGCTCAACCTCCTTCGTAACATCAAAGGTTACGTGACGGAGTGGACCCTACAGCTTTACGTGAGATCGGAACCACTGGTCGCTACATCATCTGGACGCAGAGTACACCCCCCCCCCATCCAAATACAACCCAGGCACAATGTCGCTTAATTTCGTTGATCTACGGGAAGTGGTGTTCAACAAGGCCACGACTTAGTTCTTATGACGCTGTGGTTTACGAAAAATTAAAGTTAAAATGCACGTACGTATACACGTGATGGAACGAGAATGTATACACGTGATGGAGCGGGAATGTATACACGTGAAGCGAGAGTGATGGTGGCTGTGCTCCCCGCGTGTTTCGAGCGTGATAACGACTAAAACTGGATTAAACCCTGGTTACGCCACACCGTCCTGCGTGCATGTAAATACTAATTGGGGAGCTATTGAAGAATAGGGACCCCAGCATTCTTTAGTTAGCTTTATAAGGCTAACTTAAGAAAATATCATACCTAACCTAACCAATCGTGAAGGGCGTACAGTTAACCTAACGATTGGTTAGGTTAGGTCGTGATATTTTCGTTAGTTAGCCTTATAAGCCTAACTAAAGAAGGCTGGGGTCCCTATTCTTCAATAGCTCCCTAATTGGATAAGTGGTGTTTACGATTGCTTAGTAATTAGAAAACACATTCTATCACTTATGTAATTAATTTTTTAACAAGTATATTTTTAAATGAATTATATACTATACATAGCCACAAAAATAAAAACCCTCCTAAAAATGATCCATTGGAAATATATAATGAAACAGTTTAATAATTGTCCACACACAGACACACATATAAGGAAGGCACTAATCATATGATCTGAATCGATTAGAAGGGTAAAGCACATGCGGACATATAGTTCTTAATAGACTTCTCATGAACACCATATTTATAAAGATTTCTGGAGTTCCGCTTAAAATGTATCCTTAAATATT
>JAJOZX010000504.1:55000-120000 GCA_023014485.1 Bathynomus jamesi
CCTAAGGTAGGCCCACATCGAATCAGCAACCCTGAGGTAGGACCAAATAGGACCTCCAAGTCCATAAGTTATGGACTTGGAGGTCCTATTTGGTCCTACCTCAGGGTTGCTGATTCGATGTGGGCCTACCTTAGGCCTCAGTTGCATGAATTTAAGATAATAATAATAATAATAATAATAATAATAATAATAATAACATATAGTTAGTTATAGTTAGTGATATTTCCTATGTGTCCAGACTTTAGGGACACCTGTATATTATACCGTCATTTAAAAACCTAACATTTAAATGCTAAATCCATATACAGGGTGTCCCGTAAGTCTGGACCCATAGGGAAAAATAATAAAATTACAAAATAGTCCAAAAATTTATTACATAATCTGTTCAAAGTGTCCGCCGTTGTGTCGCACACATAGTTGAAGACGCAATCTCCACTGCGACAGCACTTTCTGAATCACAGTCGCAGAAATTTCTTGACACGCCTCCACAATGCGTGCTTTAAGGTGGAAAATGTTCTGAAGTTTGACCTCGTACACTTTGGCTTTCAAGTGGCCCCACAAATTTAACTCCAGCGGAGTAAGATCATAATAAAAAAATAATAAAAATAATAATAAAAATAATAAAAAAATATATTATAAATAAATTTTTGGACTATTTTGTAATTTTATTATTTTTCCCTATGGGTCCAGACTTACGGGACACCCTGTATATTAGAACAAGTAATAAAACTATAGTATATATATACACACACACACACGCTGTATATATAAATTAGTGTATGGGATAAAATCCTCCATATTTGAAACCATCTAAAAATATATTTGGATTATGTTGTTAACCTTATTGAAGTCTCCTTCAGTATCAGTTTCTTGTCATGGCATGATTACTTAAGATTACTTAACCTTTGGTTGAAACTGCCTTTTATTAACCTTGCACCAGAAACAATAGTTGTCGGGAGTCAAGGTGACGCTAACAGCTAAAATTTCAAGAAGTTCAACTCCTTAGTTATGCGTTCGTTTGAGGACACGTCTGAAGGATTTGAAGGTAGATGAAAGGAGGAAAATTTAAAGAATGGTGACACGTCCACTTCAGAGAAGAAAGATCGCTAAACGTCCGAGAAAAAGAGAGATAAACACAAGGCCAGAGAGAGAGAGAGAGAGAGAGAGAGAGAGAGAGAGAGAGAGAGAGAGAGAGAGAGAGAGAGAGAGAGAGAGAGAGAGAGAGAATGTTGGTGAACTGAAGGCAATTTGAATGTTAATGAAAACATTTTAAAACAAAAGAACAAGAGAGAGAGAGAGAGAGAGAGAGAGAGAGAGAGAGAGAGAATGTTGGTGAACAAAAACATGTTTAGTTTTAGTAGTTAGTAAGTAACTTACTGAAGGCAATTTGAGTGTTAATGAAAACATTAAAAAAAAAAAGAACGAGAGAGAGAGAGAGAGGAGAGAGAGAGAGAGGAGAGAGAGAGAGAGACCTTCTGTAAATGAACGTTCACTTCTCTTTTACAGTAGCATTAAAAAGCATAAACTCCGATATTTTATAATTTTATAATTATTATGTCAGAACAAAAGCAGAGATAATAAACATTTATTTTTATTTGAGCATAAAGACATAATATAAAAACATAATATAAAGTATTTCGGAATTGGAATCAAGAATAGTTGAATCATTAAAAGCAAATAAGGTACTTGTGGGTTATCTGTCGCCACTTTTTAATATTTTTTTTATTTATTTATTTTTATATATTAAGAGAAGAGGATTCTTTATACTGTACGGCATTGACGATTGGTTAGGTTAAGTCGTGCTAGTTTGGTTAAATACCGTTTTATTTAACCAACTGATGAAGCAAATTTTTACGTCAATGGAGAGGTTAATCGGCAAAACATACGTTATTGGAGTAATGCTAACCCTAAATTTTCTTAAGGGCGTAACTAAATAATTAAATAATAAACTCTATATACTTAAAAATAAGTAAAAATCATATAAATAAAAATTATATATATTAATACAGGGTGTCCATAAAGTCCAGTATCATCGGGAAAGTTTATCGACTACAATTTGTTTATTTCCATGATGCTACGTATGCGCAGTAACTGTAATTGATAAATTTCGTAATTCGCTGCATGACTTTATTTAAACGTGATACCACGTTATAGTTATAAATTCTACCAAGCCTTTTGAAGTTAATAAAGCAATCACTAATTTGAAAAATAATAACGTATATACCAATAAAGTCTTTAAAGTACAAAATATGAATTCTCGAACTTTTTGTTAACTCTCTTTAATATTATGAATGGCAAAGAAAAATTCTCTATCTCCATTAAAATAGGTGTAGATTTGTCCCATGTATAGTATACTGTATAAAAATCCGAAATATCCAACAAACTACATTAAAACTTCTACATTAATAACTTTTAATAAATCCGATTATAGTGTCTGCGTATACTTTTGCCAATGTTATAGCAAAACATTTTTATATATGACAACAAAACCCACACTAATTGGCAGAGTTTATTTCCACAACAGTTTCGATGCCCACTGGTATCTCTTCGGGTGGATACAGAAAAACGAATCAATCATTCGTTTTTCTGTATCCACCCGAAGAGGATGCCAGTGGGCATCGAAACTGTTGTGGAAATAAACTCTGTCTATTAGTGTGAGTTTTATTGTCATATTTTGACCTCCACGTAAAAAAGTGATTTTGTTTGCATTTATTCGTCATATAGTAAATCATTCCAAACTGCTCTCTAATCCAGGCGTGGACAACCCTTGGCACGCGTGCCAAACGTGGCACGCCAACGACTTTTTTCCGGCACGCGATTCCCCGGGCTCACCTTAAAAAAAATTAAAATAAATAAATATCCAAATTCTTGGCTGAGTTTTATATTTTAACTTAATGTTTTCTGCTAAAAAATGGTAAAGATTAACTTTTGCATCAAAGATTTGACGATTTTGGCACGCTCACTTAAAAAGGTTGCCCACCCCTGCTCTAATCTATATAAATAATGAGTAAGGTGTTAAGTACTCAAGCCTACTTAACTCTTTTCTTGACGATCGAATGTAGTCAGGGCCAAAGCATTGGGGGTGAAAACGATAAAGTTTACCGGGGCCCGGACAGACAAAGGGCACAGCAGAGCCCAGTTAAGAAAATGTTTTAAATCTTTTTTTGGTAGCTTTTTTGTCAATTAATTGTGATCTAATCTAGATGTAACGCATTTATTCCAATAAAAATATAAAAAAATATGCGTCAATGACCCGTCTGAAATCAGGGGGCAGGAATCAGAGGCAAGGGGGCACAGCGTGTGATTGTGTACCGGACTGAGAAAGTGATGTTTAGGGTCCTGAATATAATATGTCCAGTGAAGGTCGTCTTATTTCGCAAACGTACCAATTAATGTCGAAGTCCTTTAAGGAAGTTGTATGGACCTCTTCTCTATATAATATGCATTCTAATGACTTAAATTATGTATTATCTGCCTGTCATTTAATTATGTATGCAGATTACACGGTTTTAGCTAAATTTGGAAAGGAAGGGACATTAAAAGTCTCATCTTGTACTTGAACGTTACCATTTTAAAATTATATTTCACTGGTGTAATTTCAATAAATTCTCGCAAAGCTAAAAAGACGCTGTTCTTCCAGGGAAGAACATTATATATATATATATATATATATATATATATATATATATATATATATATATATATATATATATATATATATATATATATATACAGGGCGTCCCAAAAAAATGTATACACACTTTAACAGCTGATAGCTCAATTGATGTTTCTTTCTTTCCAAGTTAAACCCATTAGAATTAATAATGGCAGTCAGACTAAGCTTTGAACAAAGGAAATTCATTCTAAAATGCTACTGGAAGTGTGAAAACGCAGTTGAAGTGCAAAGACAGTTTAGGAGGGAGTTTCAAACAGATCCACCAACGCGACGTACCATCACTCGAATTAGAGATAAGTTTGAAGCCGATGGAACTGTTCAGAATGTCCACAAGAAGCGTTCCGGAAGACCACGGACATCGACAAGCCCCACAAAGCAAGAAAGAGTACTGGAAACGTATCACCAAAGTCCAAGAAAATCTGTGCGGCAAGCGAGTCGTGAGGTAGGAATTTCAGAATCGTCTGTCCAACGCATTTTGAAGCGCTGTCAATGGAAAAGTTACATTCCAAGATTAGTCCATGCTATTAATGAAGATGATCCGGACCGAAGAGTGGAGTATTGCGAGTGGTACTTGGCACGATGGATGTGGATTGGACGAAGGGTTTCGTAGAATACCCTCCGCGTTCACCAGACCTCTCACCACTAGACTTTTTTTATGGGGATACTTAAAAGACAAAGTCTACGCTATAAAACCTGCAACAGTCGCTGAATTGAGAGCAGCCATTGAACGGGAATGCACACAAATACCAAACGAAATGTTTCGTGATGTTTGCGATTCCATTGCTTCGCGTTATCAGCAGTGCCTGGACCAGAACGGACGTCAGTTTGAAAACAGACGTTGACAAAACAATTAAATAATGTCTGTAGATTCTATTACATTTTGAAAATGAAATGTATTTTAATAAACACTGCCTTTATAATTATTTAAAGTGTGTATACATTTTTTTGGGTCGCCCTGTATATACTTGTATACACACACACACACACACCTTTCAAAGGTTCCGTGCGATGATTCCTCATTTCACAAACGTCAAGCTTGTCGTCCCTCCTTTCGTGTTGGCCTGGTGAAGTAGTGAGTTGGTTTCTTGTACTCTCCACCTCACATAGCCAGGTACGTCCAGCTCATCGGGAATTGTTCTGAGCCAGGCGTCTAATCTTCTTTTGAAGATGTCCACTGCAACACCATTCGTTTCTTAGGTCTTTGGGCAGCTGATTAAACAGTTTTGGTCCTCTCACAACAAAACTATTTTCTTTCAGGGTTAAGGATGTTCCCTGTCTCGCCTTTAATTTGGGAACACGACACAGTCTTCCTTTTCTACTTTCCACCGTTGTTTGGGGAGTTACAGGGTTCAAAGTAAGATTAGGGACTAGTTTCTCCATTATTTTTCAAGTGTAAATAATGGTGTATCTCTCTCTTCTCCTTTCCAGTGAATATAGGTTTAGTTCGCGTAACGTTTCCCAGTAATTTAGTTCTTTGCACCCCTTGATCTTGGCTGTGAAGCTTCTCTGAATTCCTTCTAGCTGTCTAATGTCTTCTTTTTTATATGGGGATGTTAGGACCGAGCAGTATTCCAATTTGAGTATGATCGGTGTTTTCAGTAGAGGAATCATTATATTCCTATCCTATCCCTTCGTTTAAAGATTCTCAGTATCTGCCCAGTTATTCTCTTTGGTCTGTTTACTGCTATCTTATTTTGTGTTTCAAATTTCGCATCATCTGTCATTATAACCCTAAATCTTTTGCTCTAGAATTTCTCTGAATTTCCTGTCCATTTGGGGTATAATATTCCGTGGATTTTAGGTCTTCTTTTTTTCCGTAACGTAACAGCTGAAATTTCTCAGCGTTAAACTTCATATTGTTGTCTTCCGTCCACTTGTAGATTCTGTTCATGTCTGTTTGTAGAGATCCTATATCTTCTGGGTTTCTTATTTTTCTACGGATCTTTGTGTTATCGGCAAAGGATGTTACTGTGCTGTCTCTGGTAACGTCCTCATCTATGTCAGTTAGCATGATTATGAAGAGTTGTGGAGCTAATACTGTTCCTTGTGGTACTGAGCTGAGGACCTCTGATTCTGATGAAGATACTCCTTGTACTGTAACGACTTGCCTCCACTCACTAAGGAAATTATATATCCATTTTCCTACTTTTCCTGTTATTCCCATATATTTCAGTTTATGTATTACGATTCTATGGTCACACTTGTCGAACGCTTTGGCAAAGTCTGTGTATATTACATCATAGTTTTCATTACTTTCAAGTGCATCAATAATGTTGTTGTAGTGTTCCATTAGTTGTGATAGGCATGATCTGCCTGATCGAAACCCATGTTGGTTATCACTGAATTTTTTCTGAGTTTCCAAAAAGTCATAGATTTTCTGTCTAGCTATTCTTTCAAATATTTTAGTGAGATGAGATGTAAGCGACACTGGCCTATAGTTTTTGGCCTCGGATATATACAGATCGTCCGATAAGTGATTGGCGATTCGGGAACAATTTATAAATAAAAGATAAAGGATAATAAAAATTTTATTAGAAGGAATTTTATTATTAGTAAACTTACAATTAATTCGATAATTAATTGTCACAGGGATCAACCTGATCGCCATTTACACGAACAGCAAGCTGTATGCGTCTCCATGTCCTGTCTGACATTTTTTGTAAAAGTTCTTTATCCTCATTGATGTCACTTAACACAACTTCTGCGATTTTTGTCAGATCAGATTCACTTTGATTTTCACGGCCATTAATCTGCATCTTGAGGATTCCCCAGAGGGTATTATCCGGGGTAGTCAAGTCCGGACTCGCGGAGGCCAAGGTACAGGACCATACTTTCCGATCCATCTGCCAGGAAAATTTCTGTCTAGGAACTCACGCGCAGCGAAAGCTGTGTGTCCTGGAGCACCATCTTGCTGAAAAATAGGGTTGCGAATATTCGTATTTCTTAAAGCGGGTAGAAATCTGTTCTCCAACATGTCGATATAACTTCCTGAAGTAATTCGACCAGTGCACACAAATGGACCAATTAAACAATGCGCTGATATTGCACACCATATCATGATTCGAGGGGATACTGTTTTACTTGATCATAATAATGAGGATTTTCTTTCGACCAAAAAAACGAAAATTTGCTTTTGCCATCGCCATAAAGGGCACAATCATCACTGAAGAACGTACGATCTCTCTCGGATTTACTTGGAAAAGCTTCAAGAATTTGTTGACAAGCGTTAACTCTGACAATTTTATCTTGTGGCGATAAAAACTGAACGGAGGTTGGGCGGAAAGCTTTAAAATGCAAGTCTTTTTTCATCAAATCATGCAGTGTTGATTTCGGAACATTTAATGCAGATGCACGCCTGCGAATACGTTTGGTTGGCGATTGTCGAATTGACACTTGAACATCATCTTCCAATCTTGCTCTTGCTTTGGGGCGACCACGACGTTTTTTATCAATTATCATCCCAGTTGTGAATAATTTGTGTTCCCATTTTCTAATAATTTCGCCCTTTGGCGGCACATCATTAAATCTTTGTTCAAACCTTTCGCGTACTACCTTCATGCAATGCTTGGTTTTTCCAGATTCATGCCACCATGTTGCTGCTAATATCTGTGCTTCATATGTGTAGGGACTTTGATCACAAATTTTATCAACACGTGCGTCTACCTCAGCCATTGCAACGCCAATAATTAGAAATAATAAAAATAAAACAATGAAAAACCAGAACAAACAGGAATAAACATGAATTACTGCAAAATTAAAAATTTGGATTTCATGTGAAGCTTAAGTGAAAAAAGCATAGACATTTATTAGATATCAAAGATATTAGTACACTATGCTAACTGACATAGAATCGCCACTCACTTATCGGACGACCATATATATATACAGGGTGTCCCAAAAAAATGTACTCACTCTTAGACAGCCCTTTACTCATATAATTTTATTTGTTTCAGGCCATACTAACGTGAATATAATGGCAGACGTACGACTAACTTTTGAAGAAAGAAAATTTGTCATAAAGTGCTACTGGAAGTACGAAAACGTCACGGAAGTGCAAAGACAATTTAGAAGACAGTTTCACAGAGATCCACCAACGCGACGCACCATTGCTCGTATCAGAGATAAGTTTGAAGCAGATGGAACTGTTCAGGACGTCCACAAGCAACGTTCTGGAAGACCACGGACATCCACCAGCCCCGCAAGAGAAGAACAACTGCTGGAAACCCTCCTCCGATCCCCAAAGAAATCCATACGACAATCGGCTCGTGAGATAGGAATCCCAAAATCGAGCGTCCATCGCATTTTGAAACGAGTCCATTGGAAAAGTTACATTCCAACATTAATCCACGCTCTCAATGAAGATGATCCTGACCGGAGAGTTGGATTTTGTGAATGGTACCTGGACAAAAGCGCGGAAGATACAGCGTTTCCATACAAAATTGTCTGGAGCGATGAGGCCTCCTTTAAGTTAAATGGCTCAATTAATCGACATAATTGCACCTACTGGGCTCCTCAAAATCCGCATGTTACTTTGGAACAACATTTGAACTTACCAGGGGTTACAGTGTGGTGTGGGATATCAGCATTGGGCATCGTAGGACCATTCTTTTTTGATCAAACTGTCACTGGTGCCGTTTACCTAAACTTACTGCAGGAATCCGTCGGTCCATGCATTGATGAGATGTTGACTAAGAGAGTTACTTCCAGCAAGATGGAGCACCTCCCCACTACCATCGTGATGTAAGGGCCTATCTCGATGCAACTCATCCGAACACATGGATTGGGGGCAGAGGTTGCGTTGAATTCCCTGCACGTTCACCAGACCTCACACCAATGGACTTTTTTTTATGGGGATATGTGAAAGATAAGGTTTACGCCGCAAAACCTGCGACAGTCGATGAGTTGAAAGAGGAAATTGAAAGACAATGTCTCGCAATTCCAAATGAAATGATTCGTAATGTTATCGAATCCATTGGTCCGCGTTATCAGCTGTGTCTGGAAAATGGTGGTCATCAGTTTGAACATTTGCGAACACGCAGGAATGAGTAGACTAGACTAGGGGGAAAAGACTAAACTTTTCTTTAATTTCATTTAATTTTCTTTAATTTAATGTAATGTTCTTTAATTTAACCTATTAGACTTGTATCTATGTCAATAAACACTGCATTTATTGTCATTCAAAGTGTGAGTACATTTTTTTGGGACACCCTATATATATATATATATATATATATATTCACTACATGTTGCGGAATCAATAATTGAATCAGTTTATTTTTGACGATAATCTGAAATTATCGTGCAATTGTCATGCATTTCTCTCGGTATAGTCCGTAAAATCAACCATTATCTATTCTTTGAGTCAGTTATTTAATTTTATTTTGCCTTTGTTTACGCCAATCCCATTTATGGGATTTTTCTCGTACTTGGGGGTGGCGCATTTCTAGTTTCTAGTTTACAATCCTTTCAAAATAAAACTGTATTTAACCTCTTTTCCAAATATTGCAGTAAGGAATACCCCACTTTACGAAATATTGCGTTCCTAGCGCCCGTTCGTAAAGCAGGTGTTCGTAAAGCAGAGCATTATTTCCCATACATATAATGTTATATTTTGGGTTACGTTTTTTTCTTAAAAAATCGAAAAAAAAAAAGGTTATAAAACAGCAAATTTTGCAGAAAAAAATGTTTATTAACATAGAAATGAAAGCAATGAACAAAGAAATAATACAAACGAAAGTAATGAACAAATATTTTGTTTGCAAAGTTATAGCCTTTCGTTTCTTCTGATTAACGTCACAGTCTTTACTATCACTCTTTCGTTTGGCATAATTGATGATGGGTACTGTAATTGCAATGTACGAAAAGAATATCAGTGAAACACTTAGCGTGCGCGAGAGTGAATAAAGCACAAACTCTCTTGTCAAAGCGCACATATAAACTGACAACAGCTGCGTTGCCACAGTGCAAAGTGAGCTAAAAGCGAGCTAACTTGGCACCGCTGTAATGCAGAATACGTAATAGAGTACAGTACAGTATGGTATGCGCGACGTAAGCATATTATTTTTGTCTTAAAATCGAGCTAACTAAGCACTGCTGTAATGCAGAATATTAGATTGTGGTATGCGCGACGTACGCATTTTATTTTTGTCTTTTATATTTCTTCATTTAATTTTTTATTTAGCGCAAATACAATTTCGTAAACCCGGGGTTTCGTAAAACGAAGCATCGTAAAGCGGGGTATTCCTGTACTCGGATAACTTTTATGTACAATAATTTAACAGAGTCAAATTTCAAACAATCTCCTCAGATGAGATATAAGAAAAAGAATAAATATCATTAAACTTAATTTAATGTAAGAAAGTTTTAAGAAGCTACAATAATTCTTCAGAAGAATCCTGTTTCATAAATTAATTTAATAGGTCATAAAATACCGATCTTAAACGTGCATAAAAGTCATCCACCTTCCAATGGAACCTTATGTAATTTTGTTGAAGTTGTAAAACAATAATTTTTCGTTTAGCTTTCTTGTAAATATATATTTTTTAATAACAGCTCTTTAGTTTTACGCAACAAAAATTGGATTGCCGCCAAAAGTAATGTATTCTTATACTATTAAAACAATAGAAAATTAAATCCACTTAAATTATACGAACATAATTTTAAATGTGAACGTATGTCTTCTATATTGTTTAATTATGGTCTATTACAGTATCTACGAGACAAATTTTAAAAACAGAATCGACACATCATCGAAGCGAGGCATTTCCTTTCTTAAACGGCGCCAGTTATTTATTTCATTTGTATTCATTGTATATTGCGAATATTCACTGACGTAAATTGCACTCAGCACTAAGGCTAATTAATGCGTTCCATCGCTCCGTAACTCCTGGATTATTATTATTGTTATTATTACCAGCATCTTTGGGAGCCGAACTCCAGACCTCAGCGTATTCACTTCGCTTAAAGGGAAACTGTGTTACCCACGGAACTACCAGCGGCCATATGCTCAGTGGGTAACACCGTTTTCCTTTAAGCGAAGTTGGTGTCAGGGGTTCGAATCCCGGTGGTGCTGGCAATAATAATAATAATAATAATACACAAATTAGAGTAATGGGACACATTAATTGGCCTCAGCGTTATGCCAATTTTTGTCCCTCTTCATTCATCATTATTATTATTAATAGTCACTGAGCCACTTCTGGTTTTTAATGAATGATACTTGGGATAATTTGGGATACTTTGGTAAGCAAATAAAACACCGTATAAAATTTCTCTCTTTATCGACACGCGAAAATTTATCGACACTAATAGCTTATACTAACTTAACCTACGCTAACGTAACGGAACGTAACTCAACCTAACCTATGTTAACCCACGTTAACGTCATTCTCTCGATGTGACATTAATCGACAAGTTTTCGGGAGGTGGTTACATTAAGCTGGGTAGTGCTAGGTTCGGTTAGGTTACATTAAATTAGTTTATTAGAGTGCCAATAGAATGTCTTGTGGACATTTGAACGCTGTTCAGGTCAAGGTAAACGATATATTTGGATTTTCATGCAATTAACTTACTACCGAGGTTTGGTCTTCATTTACATAAGAGTCATGATCATTTCGAGAGAGGATGGCCAGAATTCGATACGAGACTTACAAAATTGGAATTCTGTTATGTTCAGTATTTACATCCTATATTGAGATGTAGAATGAATCTTTGAAACATGATTAGAATTTTGATTATATAAGTATATGTGATGCATGGGTAAAGTAATGAGGTTAATGGAGAAAATAAATAAATAAATAAATAAAACCAGAGACGATTGCTCATGCACAACGAAACGAATTTGTGTGCGTAAATCTCATACAAAAATGTAAATAAAAATTGTAGAAAGAAAGAATAAAATAATTTTAGAATCGATTTAATGTTACGTGAAAATTAAATTTTTTTTTTTTTTAACTTACGGTTGAAATTGACCAGAGAGTTATTAGAGAAAGAGTATAAATCAAGCTCGCGTTATGAGAAAACAGACTGTTGTTTGACTTCTCTGGAGGTGAATTATTGCCTGAAATTAAGATGACGGGAATATATAGCTTAAGAAGATTGTTTTTGTTTATTCTTTGGTTTCTCCTGAGGAAAATCTTCGAGAGAAGATTTTAAATTTTAATTAAAAAATTTCTTTAAGAAAGGCAGAGCTAAGACGATAAACATCGAGGTTAAGCCCGTGAATCGGGTAGAACAAGAATTAAATTAACTCAGTATTTCGTAAATTCTAATGTAAAGAAAACGTTTGAAGAAATTCGTGTGTGGCTCAATAAACAAAGAATTAGTTTCCCCGAACGTAAAAATAAAGTAAACCGAAGAAGACGGAATTTGCTTTGTGTTCATGTGTAAAGGGGGGGTCATTAAAAAACCACGTGGTCCTTTTTCGGGTGGTTTTCAAACAACACGTCCTCCCCCTTGTGGAGTTGTGGTCATTTGTGGGAATGACTTAAACCCCCCCTCCTTATGGTCGTATGATGTCACCCCCACCCCTTCTTAATCTTATGTAAATGCACTTCCTTGCGGACAAGATGAAACCTACATACGCATGCCCAGTCATTTACATTTGAAATAAATATGCATAGGCTTATTACCCAGCATGGGCGTTTTACCCAAGTCTATATATATATATAATATGATAAACAATATTATAAACAGAATATTTTAATGCTTAGTATTGGCCACGTGGTTAAACGTCACGACCCCCATCCCCATGTGGCCCTTGGTGGTCAAATAAGGAACCCCTCTCCCCCTCTTTAAGGACCACGTGGTTTTTTAATAATAGTACAAGAGTGCGTTATACAAATTTTGGTTACAAGGACTTTATCTCGTCCAGAACGGAAGGTTACCACTGCCAAAAAGATAAGTAGACAAAAATTGTAACTAAAATATTGTAGCAATTCTATTTTAAATTGTCTCGTGTTAATTCTGAATTTTAAAATTTTAAAATAGAGAATCAGTGTCTCAAATGTCATTTCTTTAAAAATTCAACTGATGTCAAATTTTAATTTTCTCATTGTATTTTTGTCTGGTGTTTAACTCAGTGACGTAATAGATTATTTTTTGTCATAAATTATTTTATTTACCTCTAATAGAAGGTACGGAGAAATCTAATTAACGTTGTGTTTTCGCTTGAGAGACGAAACAGGCATCAAAACAAAAACATTTAGATATATAATAAAAATAATAATAATAATAATAATAATAATAATAATAATAATAATAATATAATAATAATAAGGTGGAACATACCAATATCAAAACCATTTTTTCTGAGTTTTTAATTTTTGTACTTAGAAGCAAATAATTCATTAATATAGTGTAAATTCTAAAAAATTAAGCATTATTTGATATAAAAAAGATAATTACATTACAAAATTAAACAAGCCTCTACCTTTCATTAATTAAAAAATATAAAATTTATAGAATTTTTAAAATATAGAATTTATCTCATTCGTTTTGGAAGGAGAACAATATCTGCGTAATGATAATCGCAATGCAAGCACGCTCAATAATAAATTTCAAACGCATCGAAAAATTGACAAATCACCTTTGTAAGCACTCTAGGTTTAAATGTATATATATATATATATATATTTTACATATATAAAACTTACAGTAGAATTTGCATAAATAAAAATTATTTACAAAGCATTTATACACGATTTCCATAAAATTTATTTGTTTTGAATACTGCATAAGGAATTTTGTGCTCCTTGAAGGTGTTTTTTTGTGTTTATTCTTTGCATTCACTCGTTGATCAAAAGATTATAAAATTTTATATCAATTTCTTTGAAGAAATCCATTTCTTAACGCTGGTTTTGATTTTTTAATCATGTCCTGAATGTAAATGAATTAAAAGTAGTAACAGTTACTGAGTTCTATTAGATTTGAACTTTATGGACAACAAAAATTCGGATGTGTATTCCCTCTTTGTGGTAAAGCCTTATTTAAAGTATAAGATAAACAATAAAGATATCCCTTTCATGAGTATCGCTCCTCCCCTAAAATATTATACTGTACCTTTCCCGACCACGTGCTTCTTTTGCTACTAATCACCCGAAATCGTGATGACTCCCCATCATTACACCTTCCTAAACTACTGCACCATCATCATCGGTGATGATGAACTTGAATGTATACGCGGGTAATCAGGAGAAAAAAATAACATTTAAGAAGACATACCAAGAATCTTTGAGAATAAAACAAAATCTCTCATCTCGTGGTTTGTGCGCTTAAAACAAAGGAAAAAAGCTATAAATAAATGTAGGAGAATAAAGACATAAATGGTTTATTAGAAACAAGCTTAGAATAGGCCGAAAGCTTAATGTGCTTTTAATAAATCCATTTATTATTGTGAATTTATTCCTTTAATTTAAATCTCGTAATTGAGAATATTCACATAAGCTATAAAATATTTCTAAAGAGTAATTTTTCAAGCGTATGCATCCTGTCGTCAGTAAAGACAAGCATAAATAATTACTGGTCTTACGTTTGAAGAAAGGAAATGCCATCGATATTTCGATACCATGTTTTCAATTAGTCATCTGACCAGTAAAAAAATATATAAATAAATCAGAAATCATACAAAGGATAAGATTCAAATTTTAAAAGTGATCATAATCATATAAGCCAATAATGATGTACGTATTATAGGGGCACAAAATCGTAACTAACACATATTATTAAGAATATTAAGTATACTACTACTAGGTAAGAGTAATAATAATAATAATAATAATAATAATAATAATAAATTAGAAAAATTAGAGAAGCAGTACTAGTTTGTACTGTAGAATGCTTCAAGGCATTAAGCTTACAAGTAATAAAATAAAGGAAACAAGCAGAATCGAATCGGGCTTTTCGAAATAAGATTATTAAGTCCATAAATCTCTTTTGAAAATAATTAATTTTAACGTTCAAATGAGGTTCGGAAAGTGAGTAAAAAAGCAATCAGTTTAAGCGGATGTTTATTTGCCTTTCAAAGCGTTTGGAAGCGGAATAAAAGCGCCACAACAAGATATGGACATGACAGAATGTCAATCAGCGAGAACAACATTGAACTTCACTCGTTTCGAATCTTCATTGAGAACCAGATATTTGGAAAGTTCAATTTTGACGTGAAATCTCACTTTGTAACCCAAATTTGTACATTTGTATTTTATACCCCTTTTCTCTCTCTCTCTCTCTCTCTCTCTCTCTCTCTCTCTCTCTCTCTCTCTCTCTCTCATATATATATATATGCGCCTTGGTGGTGTAGTGGTCAGCGTCGCTGACTACAAATCCATTGGTCCTGGGATCGAGACCCGGTGACGGCAGGCGGCGCGCAGCAAAATCCAGCTATTCATCCTTCCACACAATAAAGAAAGTGGTTGGTAGATAAATGGGTACCCTGAGTAACCTAGTGGTTAAGACGCTGGGCTGTTGGTGGGGCGTGGTTCGGATTCCACGTTAAACTGTAGGTCTAAGGTGGAGTGAAAAGCTTGACCTTCGTCAGAATGAACAATTCGGGTTTGCTTCCGCACGAATTGTTCATTCTGACCAGAGATGGGCAGTATTTAAATACATTTGTATTGTAATACTCTTATTTATAAATACTTTTTTCAGTGTGTATTAATTAAATGTGTATTTAAATACTTTGAAAGAGTATTTGTTATTTGAAAATACATATTTTTGAATACATTTAGCAAATACATTTCTTAGCCTCAACTGTCAGATAACAGTTTGCGCCCTGAAACAAAATACAAAATCAGACACTGCTTTCAAAAAAATAGTGTTACTGAGAGCAAATAAACAGAAAATTTAAGTTGATCATATAATGTAATTTCAAAATACATCATTCATTTGAGTTTATAGTATAGTTTTGATTTAGCTTGTTATTTTGGAGTTTTCAAGAACGTTTTGATTTTTGATCTGATTTTTGTAATACGTTTTGATTTTTGTAACAATCCACTATATTTGTTTTTGAATAAACTGTATCGGACGATAGCTACTTCATGGTTTTATTTACTTCCTTAATTTAGGACTTATGAGTAGGGCAATTTTTTGTCAATAAAGTCAAATTTTTTTTCAGCAAATACAAATAACGAGAAACGTCTAAAAATGAGGTTTTACTGTGCTACGTGCAATATTAAAAAAGTTATAAAGTCAATTTTTAATTTTTGGTCCATTTTTTGATTGACGAACCTGGGAAAATATTGGAAAATTTGTACATGCTTTGAAACACAAAATACAAGTTATAATTTTAATTAAAAATTATTTTCAAAGTAAATACATGTAGCTAAAAGATGAGGTGCAAATTTTAGGGCCTGCTTTTGGTGTCACTATAGCATGCTACAATCTTAGAGATAATTTGCATGCATTTTTTGCATTCTGGCATGATATAGTTGGATAAGTATTTAAAAATGTATTTGAAATGTATTTAATTAAATACATTTTTGATGTAATGTATTTAGTATTTAAATACATTTTGAAAATATGTAATGTATTTGGTAGTTAAATGCTTTTTTTAAGGAAGTAATGTATTTAGTATTTAATTACATTTAAAGTATTTTGTGCCCATCTCTGATTCTGACGAAGGTCAAGCTTTTCACTCCATCTTAGACCTACAGTTTAAGATGGTATGAGGGACGTTTGGTTCCCCCGAGTGATACCGATCAAACCTTCTGGCCCACGGACTACGAACTTATTCGGACTATAATGGATTTAATTTTCCCAGAAGGATTGATTGTTCCATGCACATTAGGTCTGTGTATTCCGTAAAAGTTATCTTAGGGGATCATTCTGAATTGTATCATATATATATATATATATATATATATATATATATATATATATAATACATACACACACCACTATTAGCGATGGGACAAAGCTCCGGAATCTAATGCTATATTTGGATGATCCGATTCAGATTTAAGAGCTTGACTCTGTTACTGATCCGATTCAAAGAAAATTTTGAGATTCTGATGTTGGTTCGAAAGAAAATACAGAATGTTATATAGGATCTTCACGGTTTTTTAATTTCTAGCACATTAGTGATCGACTCAGTGTCAGTGACTCATTGACATTGAACCAGTGTATTGAAGATGTACAATTAATCCGAAGTGTGTGTTGAATCAACCTGATGCACCATGAACCGACTCTGCGTTTGGGAATTCGTTCCCGATCCTGTAATCAAGCCTTACAGACTTTCTGGACAACATAAACGGTAGGGACTCAGAGTTTTGGGGCATCTTCGGTAATGAAATCCAAAGATAAATACTTAAAGAAGAAACACCCCCAATGAAACCAGTAGGATCCACTGAAATGATGGAACGAAAATGGGAACAGGTGTACGAATTTGACAAAGTTGAAGGAAAGGTTTTAGCAGTTTCATTTACAAGTGTATCCAGTGAACAAATGTTTAGAGGACTTAATTTATGATCTTGTACGTGACCTTTTAAATCGCGACAAAGCTGAACGAGGTTTATTCTTAAATTATTATTAAATTTTACTCATTGTTAATTACGAACATTAACCATAAGGTTTTAATAAAATAGAAATTAGTATATTAACAATTACTTATACTGTTACACAATGTAGTACAGTACAGAACTTAGCAGACTATCCCTTAATATTTTGTATTTTGATTAGGTAACATGAACTTACGCTCTTCACCATTAAAAGTCCAATAGTTACATAAACGTGTTTTTTTACGTCTTTCCTACTTAAATTCGTTGTAGACTTTATTCACTCTAAATATAAAAATGGTTTTAGTTATAAAGAAATTTGGTAATATAACTATTAAAATTGAATAGAAAAATCTAATTCGCTATTAAAATGTATGCAAGGGTGTTTGTTGTTTGGACAAAAGTCATACGGATATATTACGACAAAAATTCCACTATTTAATTAGTATTAAGAATCCTAATCTTCATTCGTAAGATACCCAAATGCCCAAATGCGAAAGATCCAATTTAGAACGTTTCTGATCGAGATCCTGGTACTGAAGATTCGATATTTTTAAATCCGCTCCATTCCTAATTGCGCTAAAACGTTCTCAATTCATAACATTACAAGTCCGTATATCGATTAAAGTTATGAAAAATGTCGCTAAAAAAAAAAAAAAAGAGAACTTTTTGGAGGAAAAGTAGTTACCCTCTAATTATAATTGACCAATTTAAATATTAAAGTAATTTATTAAATTGCCTTTGAAATTCAGTTATTTTGACTTTTATGATGAAAAGTTATAACAATGTTAAAATAATTAAGAGTTTAATGAAAAATATTTGGACAAATTGCTTGCTAAAAATGACAATAAAAAAGTTGTGAAGTCATTTATCGCGAGGCCCGTATCTCAGTTGGTAACGCCGTTTCCTTATAAGTGAAGCGAAGATACCGAAATCGGGGGTTCGAATTCCGATGATGCTGGATAATAATAATAATAATAATCCGCACTAGTCTAGCTTAAGCGGTGGGCCAGTTTTTGGCCTTCCTGGCTGATTATAATTATTAAAGTTACTTATCAGTGAAAAAAAATCAATTGTTTATGTGGAGTTTCCTCGAAATTAAAAATAGAACAAACGTATACTTGGATTTTTTATTAGCATAATCTCCTTTGTCGTTTTCAGTTCAGAACATCAAGTGAAGTCATTATTAAATCGTCGCCTGCATTTATAGGAAATATTTTATATATTAACTGCAAGACAATATAAAGGAGATTAAAAACCAATAATACTGATTTAATGCAATATTTTCATAGAATATTACTGCTAAATCTTAAATCAAAGGATATACTTAAGCTTAAAATATTCCTTGATAAGAGAGAGAGAGAGAGAGAGAGAGAGAGAGAGAGAGAAATATATATTTAACCTCTTTTGGACCACTGTGTCGAATATGTACCGTTTCCCATACACACACTCATAATTTAACCCTACAAAAACTTCGGTCGTTAAGAGGATATATATATATATATACATACACGCACACACACACACACACACAAAGCACAATATTTCATTACACCACTCATAAATTGCGTAATCTTTTTCTTTCCAACTGTCTGTACATCGAACTTGCGAAGAAAGAGTTTATGCTTTAATTCTCGAATTGGCAGCTCCTCTTATAGGATGCGCTGCCAATTGGATAATTATTACGAGATTTAGGACAAACAATGATATTATGCATTCTTCCTTACCTTAGCTTAACATTACATAATAAATACACACACTTCGGGGAAAATAATTCGCCTAGAAACATAAACTTTCTTAAACGCATACAAAATTACTAACTAGTAATATTTTGATTTGTTCTGGGTATTTTGGGGGGGGGGGGGGGGAAGGGGTAATAAAAATTAAAAAAACTAAATCATTACAATTTAGTAATTTTTTGGTGCTTTTTAGAAATTTTATTTTTCTAGGCGAACTTTTTTTTCTGAATCTGTATTATACTGTACATACTGTAGATAAAATGAGATACATGAAAAAATGGGAAACCGTAAAAAAGACATGTTTTCACATTAACACCTAGAAAGGAATTGTATGACGTAACATTGAAATATTAATCGATAGATAATATCATTTTCCAGCGTATAAAATAGTTTTCCAGACTTTAAAATAGAGAGATCGATGTAACAATGAGAGTTATTTAGTGTTTTTTTCGTGTGCAAGGGCAAACTTAGGTGTATTATACAGTATAATTTCCATATTCATAACTGTTTCGGAGAGGTGTCAAAACTGTTCCTTTGACCACTTTGTCAAAGTTACATTGAATCAGCACTAATAACCTAACTTATCTTCTTTAACCTAAGCTTAGCCTAACTTACGCTAACCTAACCTCGCCTAGTTATGGTAATCCATAATAATTCGTTAAGAAGGTCAGAAACTGTCACAGCGCTCAGGCCAAATAATGCGGCTCATTGCTCTAACTCCTATATTATTATTACCAGCACCATCGGGATTCGAACCCCCCGTTCTCGCTAAGAACGTTGACAATCGACAGTAACTTGTAAGATAAACTGACCTTTAAAATGATAGAATTCATAAAATGTATCTTTTCAGGATTCGTTTTTTCCTTCTAAAAACTGATAAAATATTTATTTAAAAGTTTTACATTTTAAAAATTACGAGACAAATACCCTGTACAAAAATGGTACATTATCTTTAATCTTTAATTATCTTTAATCTTTAAATCGTGTATTAAAATTATTGCGGGGAATTTTGTAATTTATTTAAAGTATTTGAAAGAATGTCCTTCTAGTTCCATTCACCGGATTATATTTTTGGAACAGTCATACCATAGAGAACTGAAGATGTTTTGACGCTATTCCAAGAATAAATTAGGTTATGGACAGAACACGAGGAACGGTCTTTAAAATACTTCGAAAAATATCGGAATTACTTAAAACAAAACGGCGCATTTTTTCTTGGAACGTTTTCAACAATACATCATTTTCGAGAGGATATATTATTACGTAACTCCACGAAGTACTCGTACCTTCCTTTGTTCCCTTTTCCGTTCCGACAAAAGACCTCCCTCTTATCTTTTGTTCTAGCCCTGTGCCAGTGCCAACTCTACTCCTTAATAGTGCTTCTGTCATCCTTCATCCTCCAGCATTTCGTCCATGCGCGCGAACTGGTTTCATTTATCTTTCACTTTCATACGTCTCGTCTCGTTTTGTCTTCCCGGTTGATGTTACAGTATTTTCTCGACTTGACATTTTATCGGCAAATTAGTGTGGGTTAGGTTAGGTTAGGTTAGGTTAGGTTAAGTTAATGTCTCGTCGACCAAATCGGAATAGTCAGTTTTCTACGAAATTAAGTCTTTCATAACTATGGATTCTCGCAGTAAAATTAATTTCGTTTGTCTTCGTGATTAAAAGCCAAAATTAAACAACAGCTTCAGATTGACTTCAATTGTTTTCCATAATCGCATTCATCCGTACATAACACAGAAGAAAGAAATGTTTTTTATTATGATTTTTGATGAACGTCTTGGTTCGATACTTTTTTGAATAATATTTCCAATAAAATATCAAATAAAAGATGGCAATTTTTAGTTTCATGCTTTTTCTTAATTTAAAGCGAGTTAATTAATGTGAAAAGGGTTGCGATAATTGGCTACAAAAAGAGCGAAAACTATTTTTTAAAAGAAGGTAAAATCGAACTGTTTGAAACTGAAGTAACATTTCTAAATCCTTTTCGTTTTTAGGCCCTCGCCTAAATAAAACAGTTAACTTATTATAAAATATAACTTGAAAGAATTTCTTGCGATAAATTACATGACCAGTGACCCACATACCCACATTTTCCTTGGCAAGCAGCTGTCATTAAATTACGCTTAAAAAAATCAAGGTTTTGAGATTAATTTAGGTATGCAATCACTTGAAAAGTTTTAATGTTTCACAACTTGCTCTCTCTCTCTGTAGCTATCTATCCATATATATATATATATATATATATATATATATATATATATATATAATCATCAAAGGAAGACTAGAACCTAGCTCAGTACAATCCCAGATGAGCCGGGCGTACCTGGCTATGTGAGATGGAGAAATTAAGAAAGCAATACTTTACGGCATCAAGTCAGGTCTAGAGGCGGAGCCACCAGCCTGACCTCCGCAAGGGACCACTGACAGGTTGTCAAGTATATACACAGTGTGTGTATATATATATATATATATGTGTGTAGCGGTCAAAAGTATTACATACCCCATTGAATGTGCCCACAGAAGAACAAAGCAAAGTAATAAGGTAATGAATCACTCACAATAATCATTTTATTGTAAATTTTGTAAGTATTTAATATTTTGTGCTTCTTTCTTTCGCTTTTACGACTTTTTTAATTTCTAGTTTTTGCTCATTTTTTTTTGTATCGTTGAAAGTAGCTATAAGCTGTAAAAAATATTTTCAAATAACGTTTGTAAAGTACAAGTATATCAATGGTAATTTTGAAAATGACGAAGACGAAAGAATTAACGGAGTGTTGCTCTCGAATCAAGATTTTCCCGAGTTGCAATAACAAAACAACTAAAGTGACATCGAGTAACTTTGTGTTTGTTTTGCAGATTTTTGGGTCCTCTGGGACCATCAAAGTGAGGAGACCGGGCGAAGCATATTCCCCCGATTGCTTAATTCCAACAGTGATATTATTTCAATGGGACAATGGCCCGTTATAAAGGATTGGTTTGTAAAGAAGCATGTCACACTGATTAACTGGCTCGCTCAGTCTTCTGAACTAAATCCTATCAAGCACCTGGGAGCAATTCTGAAGAATCGCATCCGAAAACACCAGTGTTCAATGTTCATCAGAATATGAGTTACATGAAATGATACAGGAATGAGATGTGTGTGGAAAGTCGGGTGCTGCGTGCTCTCCTTAAATGAGGAGGCATGCAGTTAGAGAGTTCAGAAGAGCAGTGTCCGTTATAACAGCGACATTAAAGAGAGAGTAAGGCAACATCGCGGCGAAGAGAGAGGGATTGAAGAGAGTCAGTAAAAGACTGGGAATTGATGAGGCGAAAAGCTTTTGATTCCACCCGGTCAAGTAAGGCTGTGTGGGTTGAACCATCCCACACACGAGAAGCATACTCCATACAGGGGCGGAGAAGACCCCTGTACAGAGATAGCAACTGAGCGGAGGTGAAGAAATTGCGGAGCCAGTACAGTACACCAAACCTCTTAGAAGCTGTTTGAGAAAGAGAGTATATGTTATCTTTCCAGTAAAGATCACAAGCAAAGGAAACACAAAGAATGTTAAGAGAAGAGGAAAGATTGAGTTGTGCATTATTGTAGGTAAGGGGATAGTCGTGTGGAAGATTGTGACGAGTATACAGATGGAGGAACTGGATTTTTGAGGCATTGAAAGCCACAAGGTTTTCTTTGCCCCAATCAGAGATGACAGAAAGATCAGAGGTGAGGTGTACCATAGCCGTACTATGCGAATTATAGAGTGAATGCTGAGAGGGACGCTTTGCAAAGCGGGTGGAGAAGTGAAGACTGGGATTATTGGTATAGTAGTGGACAGGACAGGAAGTGCGACTTAATAGATCATTGATAAAAGGAAAAGAGTGGGTGACAGGACAGAACCCTGAGGGACACCACTATTAATAGCTTTAGGAGAAAAACAGTGGCCATCTACAACCGCAGCTATGGATCGGCCAGAAAGGAAATTAGAGGAGAAAGCACAGACAGAAGGCTAGAAACTGAAGGAGGGCAGTTTGGAAATTAAAGACTTGTGCCAGACTCTATCAGAAGCTTTCGATATGTCTAGCGCAATAGCAAAAGTTTCACCGAAATCCCGAAAGGAGGATGACCAAGAGTCAGAGAGATATGCAAGAAGATCGCCAATTGAGCGTCCCTTGCGGGACCCATACTGACGATCTGAAAGAAGATTGTAAAGAGAGGTGTTTAAGAGTCTTCCGATCTAGGGTAGATTCAAAAACTTTAGAAAGGCGAGAAATCAAAGCAATTGGAAGACAGTTGGAGGGTTGAGAGCGGTCACCCTCTTTTGGGACAGGGTGAATGAAAGCGAACTTCCAGCAGGAAGGAAAAGTACCAGATGAAAGACAAAGACGAAAGAGTTTGCCTTGGCAGGGTGTCAGCATAGAAGCACAGTTCTTGAGAACAACAGAAGGAACACCATCAGGACCGCATGCCTTCCTAGAGTTGAGCCCAGATAGGGCAGAAAGCACATCTTTGGAAGAGATTCTAACTTCACACATAATAAGGTCAGAGGGAGGAGGAGATGGAGGAACAGCACCCGAATCGTCCAGGGTTGAGTTGGAGGCGAAAGTTTGAGCGAAGAGTACAGCTTTGTCAGGAGAAGAGACGGCAACTGAGCCGTCGGAATGGAAACGAGGAGGGAAAGAAGAAGAAGTAAAGTTGTTGGAGAGGTTCTTAGCTAGATGCCAGAAAGAGCAAGAAGAATTAGAATTGGATTGGTTTTCAAAATTTTGTCAGATGAAGGAATTTTTGGCGAGCCGAAAAACAGATTTTGCACGATTCCAGGCAGAAATATAAGCTGAGTGAGAGTCAGGAATTGGATGGCGACGGTACCTTCTGAAAGCCTCCCCTCTGTTGCGGATAGCGTTAGAACAAGTAAAGTTAAACCAAGGTTTTTTTTTAATTAGCAGTAGGCAAAGAATATGGAATGTACTCCTCCATGCCCAAGAGAATCACCTCCATGATGCACTCAGTACATCTCCGGCCACGGGAGCAGTAATCATTTCATGGGAAATCAGAGTACTATCTAAAGGCTTCCCAATCGGCGGCGCCAAAGTGCCAAAGGCGCCTCCTCTTGGGAGGATCCAAAGGCCGAATTGGAGCGATAGGATATAAGATTGTGGTCGGAGGAGCCCAATGGAGAACGTAGTTTGACAGAGTAAGAAGAAGGATGAGAGCTGAAAAATAAATCCAGAATGCTGGGCCGATCTCCGAAGCGATCGGGGATGCGAGTAGGGTGCTGTACAATCTGCTGTAGGTCATTCAAGATAGAAAAGTTGTAAGCTGGTTCATCAGCGGTGTTAGCAAAATGAGAGGAAAGCCAAAAGTGGTGGGGAACATTGAAATCTCCTAAAATGGAGATTACAGCAAAAGGAGAGTGGGATAGAATGTATTTCACTTTAGAAGTGAGGTAGTCGAAGAATTTTGGATAGTCAGTAGAATTAGGAGAAAGGTAGACAGCGGAGATGTATTTAGTTTGAGATTGGTATGTCAGTCGGAGCCAGAGGGAATAGAATTCGGAGTAGGCCCGGATCCAGGATCCGTCAGTGACGTAAGAAATAAAATGTATACCTATTCTTTAATCTTACACACTGAAGTGAACACATACACAGTTGACAAACGTATGAAATACAGCACATTGTTACATACACTGTACCTAGAGGCTAGAACTAAATCACACTAAACAAGTGCAAGGTACTTTCACATATAGGTACAGTACTTTGCAGATAGGTACATCTCTAAGAATGTCGCGTTAAAAAATGCGTGAGTGCCTCCAAGAATATATCAAAAATATATCAATATATCACATATAAAAATATATAAAAAATATCAGTGTATATATATATATATATATATATATATATATATATATATATATATATATATATATATATATATATATATATATATGCGATAGTAACGCGTTCTTTGAAGAAGAACCACAAGGGGAAAGTATAACGGATTTCGACTTTCCGACGGAGGATATTACACAAGCCATAGGGAAACTAAAAACACACTCAGCGACAGGACCGGATAAATGGAATGCCACACTGATCAAAAACTGCAAGAATGCAATCGCTGAGCCCCTATACTGGATATGGAGACGATCATTAGACACGGGAGAAATACCGAGCATCCTGAAGAGCGCGAACATAGTCCCAATATATAAAGGAGATCGATCCGAGGCCAAAAACTATAGGCCAGTATCGCTTACATCTCATCTCACTAAAATATTTGAAAGAATAGTTAGACAGAAAATCTGACTTTTGGAAACTCAGAAAAAATTCAATGATAACCAACACGGGTTTCGGTCAGGCAGATCATGCCTATCACAACTAATGGAACACTACAACAACATTATTGATTCACTTGAAAGTAATGAAAACTATGATGTACTACACACAGACTTTGCTAAAGCGTTCGACAAGTGTGACCACGGAATCATAATACATAAACTGAAATATATGGGAATAACAGGAAAAGTACGGAAATGGATATATAATTTCCTTAGTGAGCGGCGGCAAGTTGTTACAGTACAAGGAGTATCTTCATCAGAATCAGAGGTCCTCAGCTCAGTACCACAAGCAACAGTATTAGCTCCACTACTCTTCATAGCATGCTAACTGACATAGATGAAGACGTTACCAGAGAGACAGCACAGTAACATCCTTTGCGGATGACACAAAGATCAGTAGAAAAATAAGAAACCCAGAAGACATAGGATCTCTACAAACCGACATAAACAGAATCTACAAGTGGACGGAAGACAATAATATGAAGTTTAACACCGAGAAATTTCAGCTATTACGGTACAGAAAAAGAGAAGGCCTAAAATCCATGGAATATTATACCCCAAATGGAGAGGAAATTCAGAGAAATTCCAGAGCAAAAGATTTAGGGGTTGTAATGACAGATGATGCGAAGTTTAAAACGCAAAATAAGATAGCAGTAAACAGAGCAAAGAGAATAACGGGTCAGATATTGAGAATCTTTAAACGAAGGGATAGGAATGTAATGATTCCTCTACTGAAAACCCTGATAATACCCAAATTGGAATACTGCTCAGTCCTAACGAAGGGAGTTGCAGTGGAAATCTTCAAAAGAAGACTAGACGCCTGGCTCAGAACAATTCCCGATGAGCCGGGCGTACCTGGCTATGTGAGGTGGAGAGCGCAAGAATCCAACTCACTACTTCACCAGGCCAACTCGAGAGGAGGGGCGACAAGCTTGACCTTCGCGAAATGAGAAATCATCGCGCGGAACCTTTGTAAGGTTGTAAGGTAAGGTAAGGTATATATATATATATATATATATATATATATACAGGGTGAGTCAAAAGTAGCGCCCGATTTCTGTTTTTTCGGCTGTCAGATTCTTTCTGGGAAGTCATGTTGTTAATAATTGTCTTGCAGATTATTAATTTTCTTAGTTTATTTATTTTTGTTTTCGTTTTGCAGGTTATTGCTGAGAGTTTGGAAAGTTACTGAATTTGCACCAAATTGAACCATGAATTACCTTTCAATGAATCAACGCATTGCGGCCGTGAAACATTACTACAAATGTAATGAACAACCAACGATGCGGCACGCCGTTTGGGACAGAATCGATATTAACCCACCCCAGGGAAGAAGCATACGATTGATTGTCGAGAAATTTGAAGCAACAGGGTCGGTAGCCACTGCAAAGAAGTCCGGTCGGTCCGAAAACGGCAACGAAGTAGCTAAGGCTGAAGAAGCCATCAGGAGACTGGAAACAAAGTCCGCAAAAGTCAACTCGCCGTTTATCTGCAGAGTGGAAGTGAGCCAATCAAGTGTTATCGTATCCTTCACCAGAAAAAAATGGAAACCTTACATTCCACGCTTACTGCATGCCCTTCATGATGGAGATGACGACCGCCGTCTTCAATTTTGCGAAAAGTTCTTAGCTAAACTTGACGAAGAGGGACACAATGCTAGAACACATCTGGTGGTCAGATGAGGCATGTTTTAAGCTTAACGGCACAAATTAACAGGACACCAATTGTGTCTACTGGGCTGCGGAGAACCCAAGAGTGACAGTTGAGAAGGAGGTAAATTTACCTGGCGTGACAGTTGGGCAGCCACATCTCCATTAGGGATAATTGGACCCTTTTTCTTTGAGGGATCTGTCACTGCAGAAATTACCTGGATATGCTGCAAAAACCTCTTTTGGCCCAGGTACAAGATCAGGACTGTTATTCCAGCAAGATGGAGCCCACCTCATTAGGACGTCATGTTCGTCAGTGCTTGATGAAAACTTTCCCGGAAAGTGGATCGGCCGCCGCGGCCGATCGATGGCCGGCACGCTCTCCAGACCTTACACCTCCAGATTTCTTTCTTTGGGGGCTCATGAAAGGACCTTGTTTATCGTGAAAAGCCTCGTACCATTCAGGAATTGAAGGCTCAAATCACTGAAAAGTTGAGGAAATTGATATCGAACTCTGCAGGCGTGTGTGCCACTCGGTGCCGCTCGGCTGCAATGTGCATCGATCACGAGGGAGGGCACTTTGAAAATTGCAAGTAAACAGCTTGGTACAGTTCCGTAATAATTTTCCCCCGAATAATGGTTAGATAAAACATGTCATTCATTTATGTCTACCTTCTTGTACACTGTAATACAAATGGCAAACAAAACAATCAACTGACGGAAATCGGGCGCTACTTTTGAACCCTGTATATATTATATATATATTATATATATATATATATATATATATATACAGGGCTATTCAAAATGATTCCCCTGATTTCAAATGAGAATATTTTTTAATGTTACAAATACAGTGATATTTGTGATACATCAACCAAAAGAAAAACTGTCCAAATTTTCTCTCTCACCTCATAAATGCTCTATGTGACTTCCCCTAGTTACACGAGCAACGTCGACACGATAGTCGAATTCCTCCCATACTCACTCCAGCATGTCCGTTGTCACTGACTCTACGGCAGTAACTGCCTCGAACTGCCGATACCACCGACGGATGCTCTGAGCACCCGGTGGATCTGTTCTGTAACGTCGACGAAACTCACGCTGCACTGTGACTACCGATTTACAGCTCGAAAACTGCAACACACAAAACGTCTTCTGCTGTGCGGACGCCATTGTCACACTGACTGTTTGTTGCTAGGCTAGGCCACGGCGTGACTTTGGAGCCCTCTCGCGGTGATCTTGTAAAACTCGTAGATTTCCTCTTTCATGTGGTGTATGCCCAGTTGATGCACGGTTGATAGGTACGGAAGTATTCTCAGTTGAAATCGGATGAATTATATTAAATAGCCCTGTATATTAAGAATGTATCAATAAAAGTCAACAGAAATTTACAGCAAAAATTAATTATTTACACAGAAATTAAATTTTATGACGTCGCTACCTATATACAACCAACGACCAATGCTAGACGACGTAATGACCAATCTAGAATCCTGAAGAACATCAACCAGTTTCATGCGACGTGGAAATAATGTTATAATTCTGATCAATTTCGTGGTGAATCATTCATAGTGCTAAACCAGTTAGTCTACTTTCGCCCATTGTTGATCTCATGTAGGTCTTGAGCGTGCGTAAGTGACTGAATGAACGCTCGCACTCACAAGATGTAACTGGTATAGTAGCAAGACGATTCAACATCGCTGTGACACTTGGGAACAAAGTGGCCGGTGTATGCTTGAATGTTTCCACAATAGAAAGTGATTTTGGAACTGTCCAAGAAATCCACTTTGCTTTCCAGCATTGTAATTCGGCTTGGGGTGACAAAGGTGCCGGAATATCAGGGGAGGGGCCATGGCCCCCTGGGTCCCTCCCTTAAATCCTGGCCTGCAGAGGGCACTGTATGTATACACACCTTTGGTAAGCTTTGGTTAGCTTCCGCCCGAATTGTTCATTCTGACGAAGGTCAAGCTTTTCACTCCACCTTAGACCTACAGTTTAACGTGCAATTCGAACCACGCCCCACCAGCAGCCCAGCGTCTTAACCACTAGGCCACCCAGGGTATCCATTTATCTACCAACCACTTTCTCTTTATTGTGTGGACTGTGGAAGGATGAACAGCTGGGTTTTGCTACGCGCCGGCTGCCATCACCGGGTCTCGAACCCGGGGCCGATGGATTCGTAGTCAGCGACGCTAACCACTACACCACCGAGGTGTGTGTGTGTGTGTGTATATATATATATATATATATATATATATATATATTAGCATCAGGGGTGTAGTGGCAAATTTTAAGGTGCAGGAGCTCTAAGGAATATATAATAATAATAATAATAATAATACTTCACTTAGACTCGGAATATTAAAAATTTGAAATCACAATGCCAGTGCCAGTGCTTTTATCTCACTCTGTTTGTTCCCAACTTCCAAGTATCAACTAAAAAACAAATAAATAAATAAAATTTGGATGAATGGAGGTGCGGGAGCGGCGCTCCGGTGCGCTCCCGCAGCACTACACCCCTGCACATTATATTGATTTATTTCGAGTTTACTGTCCATTTTCTCGACATGACGTTCAATCGGAAAGTTATTTTGGGTTGGATTAAATTAGGTTAGGTTATATAGTTTAAGTTAGTTGATTAGATCGTCGATACAAGGTCCTTTATTGGGGTTAGATTCAGTTATAGGTTAGTCTTAGCTAGATTACATTAGGTTATAGGTTGGACAGGTAATAAAGTGCGGATGAGATTCCCCGTGAACGAAATGTGTAAAAATCCTAAATATTTATTGAACATTTGTGACATTTTCAAGCATGGAATAAATATTCTATTCAGTATTCGCGTGCTGCGTGTGTTGCGTGTGTTGCGTTAATATCTTACTATGATGCAAATACAATACAGAGATAAATGAATAAATTTAATTAAAAGAATTGATTAAATCACGGTTTATGAAAGCTGCTTCTTTCCTCGTCCTTCTCAGAAATTATTTGTTAAAGAAATTAGTTTGGCTTTTGTTTGAGACGTCAATTAAATATGTTTGCATGATGTCTGGTTTTGCAGTTTTACTTGTTTTAAATTATAATAGAATTCCCTTCAGAGAGAGAGAGAGAGAGAGAGAGAGAGAGAGAGAGAGAGAGAGAGAGAGAGAACTTGTAAGAACATAAAGGAAAATATAAAAAAAATTCTGGTTTTCTTTCGAGTAAATGAACTTCTTGAGTTGAACTTCATTCTTCGAATGAATGAAAGATAAGATGAGAAGTGACGTCTCTTTTTACTTTCGGTAATTCCCACTTTCTTTTTCGTCCAAGAATGATGAGTTCAAATTTGGAATCTTAGATGAGACCTTCATCAAATCGAAACACTCCCAACTCCATTCTGTAGTTTCCCATTTCTAGTTGGGGTCCTACATTATCGTTTCTGACGTCATACCATTTCTTCCTCTTATTCTCAGCTTTCCCACTTTGGTCCTTGATTACGTTGTTAGGTTAGAATGGGCTAGATTAAGTTAGATTAAGGAGAAATTAGTGTTATATTATGTTAGGTTAATTTCAGTTAATTTGGATCACTTTTACAATTTGAACGCAATTTCAGGCCACAAATAGTAGCAGGAATAATGGTCGTAAAGTGGAGAATCACTACAACATTGCATATGTCACTATCATCACTGCTGTTGTTACAGTCATTACAATTTATGTACTATTCCTTACACTATATTGTCGGTATAACTCATTAATTATCTTAATCATCCTAAAATCATTATATCATTATTAACCCATTATCATTATTGTTATTATAATTATATAAATGTAAAGTTTTTAAATCCCTCAGATGAGTAAATATTATTATTATTATTATTATTATTATTATTTTAACCCTTCGGTAATGAATTACATTTATTAGAACTAAACAATAAGCAATTACTTTATGTAGCTCTTCATTACTTTTGATTAACGTCCCTACAAAGTAAAAAAACTGAATTTGAAATGAACTTTAAGGACTAAAAACTGCGATCGACCTTCGAATTATTTTTAGAGTTCAAGAAATTCTTTTATTTTAATTTACGCTCATTTTTACTTTGTTAATAATATTTAAAGATAAATTTTATAAATTTTTATAGATATTGACAATGCATATTTAAATTCAAGTTCGTGATTCAAAGAAATTTGAAGCTTCCCTATGTACTGTATATCCTTTTTCCGAAGTCATAAATTTCAACTAATGTTTTTGTATATATCGTACGTACATATACACATGCATGCATACGTGCGCATGCGCGATTCTGGGAACATAGTAGGAAATTTACTATGCTGTGGGGATATTATTTATCTATTGAAGAAAATTTTTAAATTTGTTTAAAATTAAAAAGAAAATATTATCACTAAAAACTGTTCAGGTTTAAAAATATGTAAACTTTTTATAGATTTTAAATTCGCAAATGTGTTTTATATTGAGGACTAATATGGTTTTGTACAAGGTGGGACTTTTGTTAACATTTTCAACTAAAGATTAATATGCTGAAACAATAATACGCATTGCTCCATCTATTACTTTAATATTTACAGTTATTTGCGTTACTAAATGTCCGTTTGGCCACAACTGAACAAATGTAAATGAAAAACTATTTTAAAAAGAAATACAAATACAAACCTTTGAACATATTAATGTTTCAGCTTGTATTTGTGAGGTATTACCACTGTTTACACTTGTAGATTTTTAAATCTAACACATACGAGTCTGAGGACACTGGCAAAATTTGGCAATATCGTTAGTAATGTTATCATCTGATGTCGTGTAGATTTTATCAAGCCTCCACCCGTACATACTAGAATGGTCCAAAAAAAAAATTGAAAATGAAACATATATGTCTCATGACATTTGCCCATATTGCACAACCACTAACGATGTTAGAAATAAAAAGCTGGATCGATTCGTGCATATTTAGAGGTGGCGCAACTCGAAGTCTTAGTATCACATAGTTTGGGGTGCAAATTTCTTCAAACTTGCACCTCCCTTAAATATTAATGGATAGCTCAAAATCCGGTCTGAGGTCATTTTCCATATAAAGAATGAGAAAATGCATCAGGAGCTCTTATTTGTGCATTTTAATATTTTACCATATATGTGTGGCTCACCCTAATTATATATATATATATATATATATATATGCGCCTCGGTGGTGTAGTGGTTAGCATCGCTGACTACGAATCCATCGGCCCAGGGATCGAGACCCGGTGACGTCAGGCGGCGCGCAGCAAAACCCATCTGTTCAGTAGTTTCTGGAATCTTTCACCATTATGGCGACCACAATCAAGAGGGTTCGTGTCGCGACTAACTCGTGGCTCCTTTGAATAGATGTCTAATTCTTTTGATAACTTTTCTGACTATTTTTGATAGGTGGAGGCACAACCTCATCGAAATAACTCCATAAATTAACCTTCGGCTTCTTTTTCAAAGGTTCTTGATCTTCTCGTGAAACAAAATCAGTTGCTTCATCGCCATAGTTTAATTACGTGCAGGACTAGCCTTAGGTAATGTAGACATAATGATTATCTCATCTTTTACAAACTCAGGCACTGTTATGCAAGCAAATTTGAAACGAGAATCTAAAACGTGAGAAATCATGCGAGTAACGTCTGCCTTCCACTGCCTGAAACGATTCTGTAAATTTTCTATTAAATCGTTTTTCATAGTATGAACACCTGCATCATCAGTTATGTTAGGCAAAAATACCACGAGACCTGTTACATCGGGAGGCACCACGTGAAGACGAGAAGAATCAGAGGAAAAGTCATTCGTTAATTTTTCACATCGACTAAGAAGCTTTACAACACACTGAATTACAGTCCACTGATGATTGAAGGTTGCTACTAGAGGTGGAAAGAGTACCAAAACGAGTACCAAAACGATTAAGAATAACGTTTTTTGAATGGTCGAGTACGGTTTTTAGTGTTCGAGTACGAACGAGTATGCGTGTAAGAATGTGGTTTCAAGCTTTAACTGGTGCTTGGCTATAAGTTGTAGCCAAGCACTCTAACCAAGCACTTTAGCCAAGCACTTTAACTGGTGCTTGGCTACAACTTGTAGCCAAGCACCAGTTAAAGTTTGAAACCACACTCCAACACGCGTACTCGTACTCGAACACTAAAAAAAACCTTACTCGACCACTCAAAAAATACGATACTCTTAATCGTACTGGTACTCGTTTTGGTACTCTTTCCACCTCTAGTTGCTACAGTATGTCATATTCCGAGGCGTATGTAACAACCGCAGTTTTTCGTTGAAGAAGTCGTTGTAGCATATAGAATGTAGAGCTCCACTGGGTGATAAACTGATAATACTCGTATATATAATGTTACATACAGACCATGCATGGAACAAGGAACTCTTCTGGGAAAATTAAATCCACTATAGTCTGAATAAATAATGGTAAATGACAAATACTAAAGTTTTTCATGATGGAAGCCCAACGTGAGCAACGGGTCATGACTGGGTCATGATTTAATTTTCCCAGAAGATTTCCTTGTTGCATGCGCAGTCCGTGTAATATAAGTTTCTCAGGTGACCATTCCGAGTTGTATATATGGTAAAAACCTAAAATGCACAAATAAGAGCTCCCGATATATTTTCTTATTCCTTATATAGAAAAAGACATCAGACAAAATTTTGAGCTATATCCATTAATATGTAAGGGTGGCGCAAGTTTGAAGAAATTTGCCACTCCAAACTGTATAATGATACTAAGGCTTCGAATTGCGCCACCTCTAAATATACACGAATCAATCCACTTTTTTATTTTCAACATTGTTCTTTGTTGTGAAATATGGGTAAATATCATGAGAAGTATATTTTTCATTTTCATTGTTTTTGGACCACCCTAATACACACAAACACACACACACACACACACACGTACATACATATATAGAGGGGCCCATATAACTTTCTAGTGAATAAATATTAATAGGGGTATTGTATTAAATGAATGAGTTAAGAATGAGTTAAGAGCGTTTATATTCTGGAGGAGTCAGGGAAGATATTTTGAATTCTCATTTTGTAGCTTCTCACTAATATAAATATAACTTTTTTTATGTAAATGAATTCTCAAATAATGCTATTTGGGTTAGTGATCCCTCTTAAATAACAATTCCTGGTTCAGTAGTCTCTTAACTGCATTTTGGGCAGTTTATATATAACGTCACTGAAACTATTATATTTTATATATTATCTTTATATATTATCTTCATAGATAAAGTTAGCTTATTAACTGTGGTTATAAAATTGGCAAGTTTTTTTATTTATTTATTTAGAGTTTAATAATATGGCTTTAAAATCTTTATTTTTAAAAATTATATGTATTTTAATAATGTAATTTCATATTAAAAAGATTTAGATTATAATACTCGTATCTACAAGTTTATTTCTAGTTATATACTTCTATACTTTTAGTTTTAAGCTTTAATTAACTTATATTACTGCGTGTCACGGTTTAATATATAATATATATATATATATATATATATATATACAGTGGAACCTTGCTTAACGAGCATAATTCGTTCCCGAACTGTGCTCGTTATGCAAAATGCTCGTTAAGCAAGGCAATTTTTTCCATAGGAATCAATGTAAAAATGATAATGCGTTCCATGCTTAAAAAATACTTAAATAATATTTATAATGATATTAAAGGCGTTTTTTAAATTATTATTGCATGAAATGAAAAGATTATTAATAAAAATTAACCCAAAAGAGAATGTAGGTAAATAATTAGTAAACGGTGAAATTTATAAATAACTTACGAAGAGAGAAGGTGCTCCTGACGCACGCAAAGGAAATGAAGAGACAGGGGAGGAGGAGAGGGTTATTGAGGGGAAGGAGGAGAATCGTCTTCGTTCAATGCAATAACATTCTCGACGAGCTCACAGTCACTAGCTTTAAATTTTTTAGAGGCACTTTCACTTTCTTTTGGATCCTTTTCACGAGGAAACTGTCTAGAGACATTTGTTTTTGTCTACGCTTTAAATTTGACGAAATATTTTGCTCGTTAAGCAAAGTGTCGCTCGTTATGCAAGGTAATTTTCCCCCATTCTTTGGCTCGTTATACGAATTTCTCGTTATACGAGGCACTCGTTAAGCAAGGTTCCTCTGTATATATATATATATATATATATATATATATATATATATATATATAGTGGTCCAAAAGTTACGCTCGGGTGAGATATATCAATTATTTTAGTATTTTTTATAATAGGATTTTTTTAAGAGACAAACCCTCAAATGTCAATAGTTTCTGTACTGATTTTATTATCTTCGCTCACAAGTTTAAACAATGAAGGTTTGCTACGTAGTAAGTTTGTTTTTTCGGGGCCGCTTAACCTCCTTCGAAACAGCAAAAGCCATGCAACGGAGGGGTCCTACAGCTTTAAGTGGAATTCGAACCACGGGTCGCTATATCATCTAGACGCAAAGGTTGGAAGAAAGTCGATCCCATCGTGATTTTTTAACCACACCCTATATATATATATATATATATATATATATAATATATATATATATATATATATAATATATAGTTTCTAAATCCGAAAATATAGAGAAAAATTATTTAATAAAAATTTCGTTTCCACTTCACAGTATGACCTTTCACATTCCAGAAATATATTTAACTTTCTTATTTAAATTCTTTTCTAAATGTTTTTAGCAAACGTGTTCTCATTATAAAGCTTCTTCAAATCTTCCCTAATCCAAATGCGCAAAAGTTGTCATTCCTTTCATTATCATTCAAGCTGTTAAGCTGTAGATAAATTTTAATGAGTGTCATAAATAATCCTTTTATATATACGCAATGTTCGTTATAGAAATAGAAAGTTTATATATATATATATATATATATATAATATATAAATTATATATATATATATATATATATATATATGGGATGAATTTCACAATAAACACGTGAAATGAATAAATGCTGCAAACCCACAAGGAAAAAGAAAAACGATTCCAAGGCCTTTCGTGTATTGAAAGCTACACCTCGTCCTGACGAGGTGTAGCTTTGAATACACGAAAGGCCTTGGAATCGTTTTTCTTTTCCTTGTGGGTTTGCAGCATATTATATAATATATATATATACACACATATATACACACAGGGTGTTCGGAAGTCACTGTGCACTTATATAATTAATGTTTTTTTTTTATATTTCAGATTCAGTTTGTTGTGAGGGCATGGTTCTTACAATTGAGGAACGCGTCTTTCTTGTCGAATACGTGTTTCGAGAAGGTGGTCGATACACAGATTTAGTGCGGCAGCAGTTTACTGATAAATTCCCAGGTACATCTCTTCTACATCGCCGCACTAAATCTGCCGCACTAATCTGTGTATCGACCACCTTCTCGAAACACGTATTCGACAAGAAGACGCGTTTTCCTCAATGTAAGAACCATGCCCTCACAACAACTGAATCTGAAATATAAAAAAACATTAATTATATAAGTGCACAGTGACTTTGCGAACACCTGTATATATATGATGCAAACCCACAAGGATAAAGAAATTCATCCCATATATCTCATATATATATATATATATAGTTTATTTTATTATACTGATGTTGATTAACATTTTGCTAACCAATTAATTATATGGCTGGTGTGCTTTTAAAAGAATTTCTCTCACGCAGATAAGAGTCGAATTGCTGTTCGTATGGATTATTTATATTACCATGTATTTTCGCGTTGTCTTCGTTCTTTCGATAGTGTAATTTAATACTTCATTTAATATAAGAATTAAAGGAAATTAAAAATAAAAATTTCTCGCACAATTTCGCAACATTTTTAGAGGAAGGAAAAATAATAAAAACAGTTGTTACGAGTTTGTTAATTGAATTTAGTTGGGAAGTTTGAACTGTTGCTCAATTTGAGGAAGCTTCCGAGGCATTCCAGTCACACGAGAGTGTTCGCGCGAAGGTTGTCATCAATGATGTGCTTGCCTCGCTTTTTGGACAAGCGAGGCATCATTAATTAGATGAATTTCCCTCAGTAGGAAACTACGACCGAAGAAAAATTGGCACTCGTATATACGTGCCTATATGTAGATAATGAAAGAGAGATCCCGCGTAAGGGCCGTGCAGTGACTCGCAGGCGCTCCTGACATTATGCCTGCGAAGGTCATCTTTGCTCATTCTATAGGATGAAGGGAGTCCCATTAAGAGTTTTTCGGTAGTTCTCGTTCCGCGGGTTAACCCGAGGCGCGGTGATTTCGTTTTTAAAGGGACTGATATAGGTGGTTTTTTGAAGTAGAAGATTCGTTTTTTTGCTCAGTCTGTTGCCACCATTTCCATTTCCATTCCATTTCCTCGATTTGATTTTACACCATTAATGAGGAATAAATATATGTAGTCTATTTCCTGGCAAATAATTCTTCAAATTACTATTGTGTGTACGTCAGATACACATTGACCTGAATCTATCGTATAAACAATCAAATCGTATAACAAAGTTTTTATCTTAAAATAAGCTGCAAACGAATAATAAGGTTAAATTTACTGTCAGCGCTTAAGACGTTAAAGAAAAGACAAGAGAATTAACAATTCTTGCAAACGCATGCGCAGTTCTTACGGTAATACCATTGTCGAGATCAAACCTGCCCAGGAAATCCTTGATTCGTTTGTTTAAAAATATCCTTATGAAGGCAAAAATACACCCATAGACGCTGTAACACACACCACACACACACACACACACACACACACACACACACACACACACTTCTTTGCTAAATTCCCAGGGACATTATGAAGGGATTTTGTAAAGAAATTACACATTGTTATAGTAAACAGTTAGTAAACAATTGATATTTAGTTGATCGTGAATCGTAACGGACGCAATGTCTTCTTGTAGTTCACGGAATCTTCTCATTTAGATTTTTTAGCTTTAATTAACGCATTTCATGTTTATTGAAGAAACGTGAAAATCATCCCGTTCTTTATATGAATGTTCTTAAAAATAATTAGAAGTTGATTCAAAATATGAAGTCTTGAAAAAAAAGATTTTGAATATATTCTGTATTAGAAGTTTACAATTTTTTTCATTTATTCTTTAATTAAAGGCTTGATTGGTCTTGAACCCGACCTAAATTTTTTTCCGCTTTCAGAACCTCCACAGCGGACTCGAAAGGATTTCAAAGGGCATCGATGCGATCTGGAAGGTCTTTTTCCCACTCTCTCTCGTCCTCTGTTTCTTTGAGAAAGGATGAAAAGATTCTCTGGTCACGTTTCAAAAGCGTTTTTCATTTTTGACCGCTCTTTTCCACCATTTAATAGTTTTTGGTTTCTCATCTAATTTATTCGAGTTGGAGGAAATCTTCGGTATAAATAAAAATACTGCACCAAACTTAATTATATTTATGCACAGTTATATATATATATATAATATATCTATATATATATATATATATATATATATATATATATATATATATATATATATAATATATATATATATAGAGAGAGAGAGAGAGAGAGAGAGAGAGAGAGAGAGAGAGAGAGAGAGAGAGAGAGAGAGAGAGAGAGAGAGAGAGAGAGAGAGAGGAAACCCGTGTCAAATATAATGATAACATTGTATAGAGAAGATAAATAGCCAAGCGATTATTCTTTGGATATAGGGCCTATATTTAGAAACTGTGTCACATCATGACATCACAAACGCAACAAGGACAATGAATATCATTTTACATTTTAGTCATTAGCGGACAATAATGAATATGTTGTATAAAACTACATATGTCAATATAAAATATATATATATATATATATATATATATATATATATATATATATAATATATATATATATATATATATATATATATAAATATTTATTATATATATATATTGTGTGTGTACGTGTGTTTGTGTGCGTGCATGTGTAGGTGTATGTATGTCTGTGTGCGTGTAAGTGCATTGCAATAGATGTTATACAAATATGGAATAGTAAAAATTGAACAGAACTAAAATAGCTTACTTCTGCTGGGTTATATACGCAATACAAACTAACGCCAGAGACACGGAAATGATTACGGTCCAGACTGACTATTCATTCGATTATGATAACAGAGCATTATTGCTACCAGTGGTGATGAGCCACGTATAGAAGATTTATCAATGCGTTGACCCTCTATATACTTGACAATGATTCTGCAAGTTGCAAATCATAAACCCTAAATGGTGTATGGGTGAGTGGTTGCGTGTATAAAATAGAGAAAAATCTTCTCACACTTAATTAACTTTATCTATTACACGTCTTAAACATTGATATATACTGTATATATATATATATATATATATATATATATATATATATATATATATATATATACACGGTGAACCAAAAAGTAGGTGGACAGTAGTTGAATACGGTTTGTGTTATATTATATTATAACTATGGTGTTCATTATAACTATGGTGTTTGTGTTTTATTATATTAAATATTATAACTAAATTTATTTAAATTTTATTTTGTATTATAGTATACAAAAAATTAAATATGTATTCTCAAAATAAACGTTATCATTTACTGTCCACCTACATTTGGTTCACCCTATATATATGATACACACAGACCGTGCATGGAACAAGGAACTCTTCTGAAAATTAAATCCACTGTAGTCCGAATAAGTAATGGTAAATAACAAACAAACACTATTGTTTTTTCTTTTTCATGATGCTAGCCAGTTGAGGTTTAGTTTTGGTTTTGGCTAAAAATACAACAGTTGCCTTTTTTCCTTTGATGTATTCAATCCGACGCGAATGCAACGAGTCTTTTGCTTATATTGGGGTTCTGGATATAGTTGGCTAGGTGTAGCTGTAACCCCTAGATCCTGTCCAAAGCTGGATCCTATCTGCTTTGCAGATAGCTGGTGAGGGAAGCTATATTTTTGGGGCCTCTTTGCGAGTGACCCGTTGCCCACGTCGGACTAACATTATGAAAAGAAAAACTATAGTGTTTGTCATTTACCATTACTTATTCGGACTATAGTGGATTTAATTTTCCCAGAAGAGTTCCTTGTTCCATGCACGGTTTGTGTGTATCATAAAAAACTTCAGGGGACCATTATGAGTTCAATCCCATATATAACAGGGAATGAAATCCCTAAAATGTTCAGGGATTTCATGTAAGGTTCAACAAGTCGTGATATTTTCGTTAAACCTCGGGAAAATTATTGAATGCCCGGTTAGGTCAACTGTATGCCTTTAACGAGTGGTTAGGTTAAGTTGTGATATCTTCGTTAAAACTAACGAAAATATCACGACTTAACCTTACATGGAATCCCTGAACAGTTTAGAGATTTCATGAAATCCCTAGTTACACAGATTCCCTGTAACACACACACACACACACACACACACACACACACATATATATATATATATTATATATATAATATATATATGTGTGTGTGTGTGTGTAATTCAATACATGAAAGCAATCCGTTCTTTATTGCGTGCAATGAATTTGCACGTCAACTCTCCTAAAACTTGATTTTTTTTGCACTGTTCATGCAAGAAAGGGTCCACACTGAACTTCAATAAAAAAAATTCGCTTTGAAATAAACTAAAAAACGGTTTCTTTCAAGCGATCACACTTCAAATCAACGACCTTGACCCGAACCTTTCTTCAGGGTGACATTTTGAACTCTATTTTTCTCATTCATTTGGACAGGCGAACGAAAGGAGAATCGAAGGTTCACCCTTACTGTCGCTATATAATTGAGACCTTTCAATCCAGACGAGGTTTATAGCAGTATAATTGTAGTTAAATTCAACTTTTTTCCTCTTGATGTTTTATGAAGATTATAATTTAAATAAATGATATTAAAAACATTTAATAGTTTAAAGTTCAGATTTTTCAGTTACGAGAGAGAGAGAGAGAGAGAAGAGAGAGAGAGAGAGAGAGAGAGAGAGAGAGTCTCTTACAAACAATTCACGACTGTATTACCTTAAAGACCTCTACCCATTTGATCGACGAAGCCCTCTGTCGACACTTAAAAATTAACCTAACCTATAACTAAACCTAACCTAACGTATGCTAACCCAACGAAGCCTATGCTAACCTAACCTAACTTAATCTAATTCAAACTAACTTGTCAGTTCGATGTCGTGTCAAGAAATTAATGACGTCAGCAGGAAACTTTATGTAGGCTACGTACTAAATCATGACAAATAATTTAGAAAAAATAAGGACAAAAAACTAAAATACGAATCAAATTTTCCTAAATCGTAAATGGATGATGATTCTTCCATTTGAAAGATAAATCTCGATTTTCTAGGAAAATTGAATACAAAGGAAGAACTCAAACTCGAAGGAACTCATAAATAAACACATCACAAATATTAACTTCATTATTAGGAGATTATATTAAAACATCACAAGGAAGATTTTTTTTTTTATATGAAAATACTTTCTTATACATTATTTGAAGAGATTTATTTGTGTGTTTGTTTGTTACGTTATAATGTTAATTGTTAGTTTTATATTATGCCTCAGTAAATTATAAGGAAAGAGTTCTCAATACTAGGTGTTATTTGCATTTGCAATATCGTATAGACTATATTAAACAGCGTATTATATTCGCACGAAGGATATATATATATGATTCCAGTGGTGATGGAGTACGTAAGGAGGCCTTGTCAGTATATTAGCCTCTATGCACATGGGAATGATACTGTGAGCTGCTCGTACCCTGATAGGTGTATGTGCGGAATAATGCATTGTTGCATAAACGGTGAAACCTTTCCTATAACATGAATTTAATCTGTTGTATGTCTTGAACATTGATTATATATATATATATATATATACACACACACACAGTATATATATATATATATATATATATATATATATATATATATATATATATATATTAGAGCTTATTTCCATCTTTATATTTACACAGAATGATGCTGGAAAAACCTCATTATGCCGGCGGTGATTCGGCAATCGTTCCATGTTTTCCACTTGACCACAACTTTTCCTCATGAAACTCTCATTTTGACCTTTTAAATGTAATGCCCCTCGATAAAAGACCCAACTAGTTTACAAATGAGTTTAGGTACTAAAATAACGAATCTCAATATGCTTTATAAGACTAACTGATAGTATGATCCGAACAGAGAAAATTGTCACATACAGATGCAAATCCACAAGGAAAAATAAAAAATTATTTTAGTGGGTTTGCATCATTCATTCGTTTCGCGTGTTTAATTGTGAAATTCATCCCTATATATATATATATATATATATATATATAACCAATGTTTTCTTCAGTGTTACGCAAACAAATTTATTTTTAAAACACGTAATGAAGCAATAGATGTGTAAATTTTGAAAAGAGAATATTTTAAAAAGTTAAAAAGTATTTCAATAATAAATTTTCTATAAAAAAAAAAAGCAACTAATTTTAAATTGAGAATGAAGCAAAGGAAAAAACAGGAGTTCGATGACTCATCATTCTGAAAGGTTTAACTTTCAGCTGCATACATTATTATAGTAACAGGTAAAGACATTTTATTTAACCTAAAATCAGTTAAACTTTAATCTCATCCAAATATCTATCTATCTATCTACTATCTATCTATCTATCTATATATACTGTGTGTGTGTATGTGTGTGTGTGTGTGTGTGTGTGTGTGTGTGTGTGTTTACAGTCAATGCCTTAACGTTTCAAGCATTTTGCGTAATGCCTGTGATTAAGTGTTCGAGCCTGGGATAGTGTTTGTTCTAAGGTAGCTTGAAACATAAGAAACGTGCAAGGTGAGCTACATCGTAGCCAGTGTCGTAACACCAGTTTCCGTCATCAGTTAAGTTAAGCGACGTGGGGTCTGGACAGTAGTTGGATGTAGAACCGCCCTCCGCGTCCAGATTATGTAGCGCCCGTGGTTCGGATCTTACGTAAGCTGTAGGTCTCCCCTGTCCCACGACCATCATCCATACAGAAATTAAATGAAAATATTTATCATTTGCATTTCTCAAATCATATGTCAAATAGTAAAAGACATATAATTTATCTGATTGCGACTTTGAACCACCTTGTGTGTGTATACAGTATATATATATATATATATATATATATATATATATATATATGGGTAACCTGGGTAGCTTAGTGATTAAGCGCTGGGTTGCTGGTGGGCGTGGTTCGGATTCCACGTTAAACTGTATGTCTAAGGTGAATGACAAGTTTGACCTTCGTCAGAAATGAACAATTCGGGTGGAAGCAAACCAAAGTTAACCGAGGTATATCTGCGTAGAGAGATTAAGATAAAAGAGGATATAGCCAGCATGGACGAACAGGTAATTGTGAGGTTAAATACTGAAGTTTGTAATGGTAGATTTAAATTTGAACCATTATTAATATTTAAGAATATTACGTGAAGTCGTCACGCTATTAGGCTTTGGAATGTAATTATTTATGGCCATTTTCTCCGTAAAATCCAGAAAGTGACTGTTATTGAAAGGAAAGATCTTAAAGGATATGACTACATTGTCGAGTGATGTTTCTGGATTTTCCAGAGGAAAATGTAATAATTAATTACATTCCAAGAGCCAATTCTTGAGAAAACTTCGGGTCAGTATTTTAAATACTTACTGATACTTCAGCTTTTAAAATCTAATGTCACAAATTTAATACTTAAACTCAAAGCATTTACCGCTCGTAAATGGTGGGTATTTGACCCTTTATTTTGATTTCTCTATCACGAACAAAGAATAATACCGAGCTTCAGTGTTCGGAATACGTTCGTTCGTAAATTGATATTTGAGTTTCAGTTTAATTGGGACGAGATTGCAAAGACAACGATGCTTAGAGGTCAAACAACCTTCTCAGATCGCGTCATTCGAACCCACTCTTGAGGTCATAAAAATTGCGACAAAACGACCGTCGATCGTAAACATTAAAGTAGAATGAAAGTGAAAAGTGAAAAGAAATATAAAGAAAAGAATTTAGAATAACTACATAAAGAGTGTGTGTGTGTGTGTGTGTGTGTGTGTGTGTGTGTGTGTGATACCTGCAGCAACACATCTCCCATTGTGCTTGAGAAGATTGTACTTATAATAATGGAAAATCTATGACTGATAAACATTAATAACATATGAAGACAACTTCTTAAATTGGAGTCTGCAACTTCGTTCATTGCCTGCATGCAATAATTTCTCTTTTATATTGTATAATAATATATATTGTATACGTTTAAATAAATTAAAGATTTTGTGCGTAAAAGAGGTAATAAATAGAGAGAGAGAGAGAGAGAGAGAGAGAGAGAGAGAGAGAGAGAGAGAGAGGAAGGGTGAAATCATTACAAATATACTCGTTCATCGAGGTGGATATTATATTTGCAAAAAATGTTAATAAAATTGAAATAAATTACTCCACATCTGAAGTTTGAAAAAAAAACCCGAATTATTTTGTCTCTTTAACGAACCTATCCAAAATATTTTACTTTCTCTCGTAAATATTTCAATTCAAACGAGATTTGAAACCGAGAGACAATTACGTTTACTCTAATGTCATCCGATTTGGATGGATACGCGCGGATGAATATTTATAGATATACGCGCAGGATAACACTTAAAGGGGAAGGGTTACCGTTTACTTTGTGTGGCCATGAAGACGTTTTCAAATTTTAAAATAAGACTGTTTAGCGAAGTGTTCACCAGCGTCACGTATTCGAGTGCTTGATTGAATTTAGCGAATATCGCCTCCTTGTTGGAGCGTCGTTCAAGCATCTTATAAACGCACTCTATTATTTAATTTTACCGACACACAGATTGATAGGGATATAAGTATAGATACAATGAACGAACAAGCAAAATACTTAAAACATACCACTATTATAATTATACAGGAAGCATTTTTTTACGCCATTCACTGAAAACAAAGGTTGAACAATGAACATGTCCCGCATTGTGGCAGAAATGTATAAGCATTTTGTAATCGTATTTACGGAACGTGATCAATCAAAATCTTAGTACTATGATCAAAATGGCAGAATCAACACTTGGTGTAATTATTTCACTCGCTTCCGGTAAAAATTTGACCAGTTTTGAATAGAAAGTTTATTTGCATTAAGCATTTGGACAAGTGATTTTTTTTTGTGTACTGAACTATGATAATTAACTTTGTCTGAATTCAGTATTTTTCTATTTATTTTTCATTATTATTTTATATATATATATATATATATATATATATATTGTTTCTAATTTTAAAAGGCTAAATTATCATAATAACTAATAACCACGATAAACAAAAATATAAAATATGGGAGCTATTTTCCCAAATTTTAACAACGTAAAATTAGTAGATGTTTACTTAATTGCACAAATAATTAAATTAATGTTAGTGATAATTTAAAACAGGTGTACTCGTAAAATAAATATAAAAACTCATTCAACCATTTATAATTTAAAAATAAAATTGAATAATTGTGATGAAGTAATTAATTAATTATCCGCGTGCCGTGGAATGTATCATATTTTAGAAGTTTTTAGTAACGATCGTATTAACTAGAACTCTGGCCACTACAATAGATACAATTGTATGTGAAACTACTCCAATAAAATTTAGGCGACTGACGCAATTATGTGTAAAAAATGTACAGTACACATTCATTTTTGTTTATGAAAAAAACAATTAAAATTTTTACCTTCTCCCTTCTGAAATCTTCACCTGGGCCAGTCATTACGATCACCCCGAAAGAAATAAAACTTTCGGTGAAAGCACACTCAGAAAGTCCTTAAAGTTTTCACGAAAAAAAAGAAAGCCCCCAGAAAACGCTACTGTGATATTTTAACAAACCAGTGTTCGTAAAAGTCTTTGAATCAACAGTTAACTACATAAAATTTACTGAAGTGAAATTTTAATAAAACTTTGATCAATGAACGAAAAATGAAATTCAGCGGAAATAAGATAAAAATGAGAGGAGCTCTAAAATAGAGCCTTGCTGTCGGCTTTTTTATACTATCTCAATCGCGTGCTTATCCTGCACTCAGGACGATCGACAAGGAATAAGTGGCGCTCTGCCTCGCTTCTCTCAATTATATTACACCTGTATTGTGACGTCACACAACCAAATGTACCCGAGACTCTCGTTGATCCTGACTCAGAACAGGAAGGTTTATTGGAAGAATAACAAACAGTTTCTGTTGAACGAGAGGACGGATGTTACATACGTAATTAATGGGTGTAATTATTTCCCTTTAGCTGTTGCAGTCCTGCTAATACGATATTTATTACTTTTATTTTTTGTTCGTCCACACTTTTAATAGGAGTTTCAGCGCAAATTCTATAATTAAGTATAAATTTCATAGTTTGAAAACGAACACTATTAATAATTTATTGAACTGCATAGGAAGTAGACGAGAAGCTTTATTTAAAATAAATTTAGGTTATATTTAATGCAGTTTATTTATAAATTATGCATAAATTATAGCTTGTATTGTTTTATTTATTAAAGGGTCTATTTGGCCGATATATCAACAGTGCAACAGGTAAATGAGTATCTGTCCAGCTTTATCAGGCGACTTTTCACTGACGCAACCTTAATTAAGGATTGACGAAATAACTTATCGGTTGGATTTTATAGTTATTAAAATAACTGTAATTTAGAATAACTAACTGAAAATAGGACTCAATTCTTTAGGGTAAGGGCGAATGTTATTACAAACTATAATGAAAATATAGGTAAATATTAAGTTTCGCGGCGACCAGTGTTTTTACTAGTCGAAATGTTACAAAGGTCCCGATTGGCCGAAATTCGTGACGTGGGAAATAATTAACAAATCTAAAACAACCACCTAACTTAGTGTAATATGGTCTCCGAGAAAATTAACATTAATATATATATATATATATATATATATATATATATATATATACACACACAGTGACACTATTTATACACACACACACCAGAGATTTCCTGTTTATATTTTGCTTTTATTCAGGCATTAAAAATTAATCTGAAAAATAAAAGTGTAAATGAAATAGTCATCCCAAAAGCAGTAAACAGTACGAAGGAAATTTTCAACAATGTACGAGTAATTAACATACTCGTCTAGATATTTAAAACTAAACTGCACGGGGGTCTTCTCTAAAATTGAATAAAATCGTCTGGCGTTAACCAGAAAAAAAAATCAGTAAAGTGGATGCTCTATGCAGCGAAGGGTTAAATATTGGACAAATTTCTTGCGAATTGAAATTATGGAACGTGAGATGAACAGTAGTAGTTCATAATGATAAATTTGAAGAGTAGTGAGCTATAACTGCGCATTCTCGTTTGGTGCCTTTCCCGCAAATACGAATGAAAGTGACATTCTTTCTCGTGTCAAGAAACTCTCTTCTCACTTTGTGGATTCTCATTCGCGGACCAAGAACTGGAATGGGAATGACGGTAAGTGGGAATTAATTTCCTACGTATAATAAACCAGTGATGAAGGAAATTACTTTTTGTTTGAAACCATTAGAGAGGATTCCACAAACTACTTTTTTTATTTTAGTAAAATTTATGATCACTTATCCGTGCCTTTGGTGAGTATCTCCCGAACTGGGACTCGTTGAACTTTCAAAGTGGTTCAAGATGAGGAACTGGTTTTCCCCGTCATTGGCTTATTGGCTGTGGAAGTCTCTCAAATCCTTTGTGGATCCTCAACTCTGAGAGAAACTAACTTTGTTGTCAGAGAGCTAAGACTGTTCAATCAGCTGCGAAGGAAATATGGAACACGATTGGTGTAGTGGTGGAAATCTTCAAAAGAAGACTAGACGCTTGGCTCAGAACAATACCGAATGAGTCGAGAGTACTTGGCTATGCGAAGAGGAAAGCGCCAGAAACCAACTCTCTACTTCACCAGGTCAACTCGAGAGGAAAGGCAATAAGCCTGACCTCCGTGAAATGAGGAATCATCGTATGGAATACTTGAAAAATTGAAAGGTTGAAAGCTGTGCGCCTGTGAAAATTAGGTGCAGCTTTTCTTTAACAACAGTGTGTGTTATCTTCTCATATATATCTACACACACACACCACACACACACACACACACACACACACACACAGAGGGTTGACAAAAGTAAATAGACAACACAATGATTGTCTTCAAGAAGAAATGGCAAAGCTCATCACTGTAATGCCAGAACGTGTGTCAGTTTTACATAATGGAAAGGGAAAGGAACACCATTCGAAATGCATTCATTCAATAAGTTACTTATTATTTACTGAATTTTATTATAAAATAAAAAATATGAAAAAACCGAAGGTGTCTACTTTGGCAATCCTCTTTATATATATATATATATATATATATATATATATTATATATATATATATATGCTGCAAACCACAAGGAAAAAGAAAAACGATTCCAAGGCCTTTCGTGTATTCAGAGCTACACCTCGTCAGGGTGTAGCTCTGAATACACGAAAGGCCTTGGAATCGTTTCTCTTTTTCCTTGTGGGTTTCCAGCATTCATTCATTTCACGTGTTTAATTGTGAAATTCATTCCATATATATATATATATATATATATATATATATATATATACTGTATACATGAAAAATTATCTCACCAGGATTCGAACCCACCACTTCTTGACTTCTTGAGTAGAAGGGAGTGTTAGCTTTTATGTTACGACGTGATAAAGGTCAATAACCTACAACATGACAGGTATTGCATCGTCCGAGTTAACGCATAAGGCTTTCGCCCAGAGGCATTTTACTATTAACCCTCCCGCACTGAGATAATGACCAGCATTTCATCCAAATTATTTGGTGCAACGCTGGGGTTCTATCGATGGAATATCACATCGATATGATATTACCCTCCGTTACATAATCTTTACATTACAGAGTAGGTTAAACAGCCCCAATACAGACTACAAACATCTAATAGATTTTACGACGTCTCACTCTTTTTGTGAAGGCTGCTAATTACTGACAACACCTTCCTGAGAAAACCATTTTTGGTATGCATAAACGTTTACATCTCTAAAATATGAGGGTGCCGAATAATTTTGCGCAGTAATATTATATATATATATATACATTCAACTGCAAAGAACACGCAGTATAAATAACGTAAAGAACGACGCTTGTATAGGAGATATTCCGCGCAAGACGAGAGAGAGAGAACGAAACAAATGAGGTGGTTACCTCATTTTTTCATTTGTTTCGTTCTCTCTCTCTCGTCTTGCGCGGAATATCTCCTATACAAGCGTCGTTCTTTACGATATATATATATAATAAGCATACGCAGCATTTTGCCGTCCCTAGGCAGATAAATTGTTACCACAGTGACTTATAGTTGTGCCATTTGATATCGTTAGTTTGCTATTAGAAGCTGCTGTTCTTCTTTATTTTAAAATTTATTTGTTTTAAAATTTATTTGTGAATCCATTAATTTGTTAGTGCTTATAACTTATTTATTTCTATTTTTGTTTTCTTTGCTTTATTTATGTTGAAACACGACAAAATTTTCCGCCCCTCAAAATTTTCCGCCCAAGGCAGGTGCCTACTACTCTGCCTATATGTAAATCCGCTTATATATATATATATATATATATATATATGGTCAAAAGAGTTGAAACCCTAATATTTTTTGAATGAGAAAGGTATTAACAGAAATTAGTTGTAACATCACTGATGTAATTTGAGTACTGATAATGAATTTAGCAGCATTTGTTAACTTATTCAGAAAGAATTGTGTGTAATTATTACTTGCTATATTAGTTTAAATATTTCATGCTTTTTTTTTTTCCGAATTTTGCAGTTTCTTGGTAAGTATATTTAAACTAGAAAGTGGTATGAAATTGGATACGTCAATGACAGATCATTACTCAGAAGTAGCATGTCGGTTTCATTTAACTTTTTCAGCCAAACTTAAAAAATTGCTGGGTGATGCAACTCTTTCCGCCAAAGTCAACCGGTTACCAAGGTCGAGATACACGAGGTCATCAGGTATGGGTGTGGCCTAACGTATTCCAATTTTTGGATCACTTGAAGATCAGGGTCCCCAGCCTTCTTTAATTAGCTTTATAAGGCTAACTAACGAAAACATCACGACCTAAACTAACCAATGTCATGGGCGTACAGCTGACTTAACGATTGGTTAGGTTAGGTCGTGATATTTTCGTTAATTAGCCTTATAAGGCTAACTAAAGAAGGCTGGGGGCCCTGATCTTCAGGTGATCCCAATTTTTATAACCGATTGTACGAGTATATACATTATTCCCTAGTTTTGAGGTCTTGAATCTTTTCATAAACTGAAGATAACAAACTACATTCTATTCTTCTTCTTCTTCTTCTTATTCTAAATAACTAAGAAGCGTTTTAACATTCCGAATAATTTATTTTTGGTTTGTTTATATTAGGAAAGAAATAAGGGTGCTACTATAGTATGCGGTCTACTTGCGATTCGGCGGTCTACCTTTTAATTATCGCTTCTTATCCTGTTTACTAATTGCTTGTTTACATCCCAATGTCAATCGCCTTTGACGATTGGTTAGGTTTAATCATGATATTTTCGATAGTTTTAATGAAAATATCATGAGTAAACTTAACCAATCGTAGGTAGACCGCATACTAGAGTAGCACCAAAATAAGTTGTTGCAGCATCTACGTCTACACGAGAAAAATCTTTGGTTATAAAACTGCCGAATATATGGATTGGTCACGAAGTCCCTTTGCAGTGAAATTACAGCATATCTGTATGTTGCCCTTGTTTTTCATGCAAAGGGTTGCATTGATTATTTAAATTTTTATTAGGACAGTAAGCATGGTTAGTGCAACTATATATTACACTTTGATTAACTGTTTCATATATTGATATATTGATATATTTGATTATTTTAAATTTTTTCTTCAATGTATATATTTCCTTAAACCGCAAAGTATAAGCTATGTTGCTATGCAAAACCAAATATTTCAGTAACTAATTATACATACATTACACACATTTTGGGTTCCTTTTCCAACAAATAAACTACATGTATATAAATATGTACAAGCATTCGTAGGAACGTTGTATTGTACTACAATTTATATTATTTCTGGTGGGACTGTAAGTCTCAACAGTCGTAAAATGGTTAACTATAAATTTTCTGTCTTATAATAGGAGAAAAAACTTCCCAGCATTTTACATTTTTGTTGTCTTTGTGCAACTCGTGCAACTCTCAGAGGAGGAGGGAGTGTTAAAATTTTTTTACGTTATATTTCCAAGTTGATTTTAATTTCTAATATATATATATATATATATATATATATATGGGAATGAACTCAGAACGGTTCCCTGAGGTTTTTTATGATACACACAGACCGTGCATGGAACAAGGAACTCTTCTAGGAAAATTAAATCCACTATAGTCCGAATAAGTAATGGTAAATGACAAATACTATAGTTTTTCTTTTTCATGATGCTAGCCCGACGTGGGCAACGGGTCACTCACAAAGAGGTCCCAAAAATATAGCTTCCCTCACCAGCTATCTGCAAAGCAGATAGGATCCAGCTTTGGGACAGGATCTAAGGTTTAAAGCAGCCTAGCCCAGCTACATTTAGAACCTCAATATAAGCAAAAGACTCGCTGCCTTCATGTTAGATTGAATACATCAAATAAAAAGGGGGTAACTATTATATTTTTAGCTAAAAACCAAGACTTAAACCTCAACTGGCAGAATTGAGCGTCCACTTTTCAAGGCACATAACATGTCCGTTTCATGATGGAAAAACTATAGTATTTGTCATTTACCATTACTTAGTCGGACTATAGTGGATTTAATTTTCCTAGAAGAGTTCCTTGTTCCATGCACGGTCTGTGTGTATTTATATATATATAATAGGGACAGTATTAGCTCCCTTGCTGTTCATAATAATGATTGCAGATATTGATGCAGATATTAAGGACAGTATTGTATCATGCTTCGCAGATGACACGAAGATATGTAGGGAAATATTGAACGAAGATGACATAAGAAAACTACAAAACGACATTGAAACATTATTCCAGTGGGCAGAAGACAACAATATGAAGTTCAACGAAGAAAAATTCCAACTTCTAAGATATGATAATAACAAAGAGCTACAGAAAAAAGGGTACAAAACTCCGCAAGCCAAACAGATAACACCAAATCCACAAGTCAGGGATCTTGGAGTAATAATGTCGTCGGATGCAGAATTCAGAGAGCACTATAAAATCAAAATCACAACGGCTAGAAAAATAATGGGAATCATCTGGAGGAGCTTCTGCAGCAGAAAAGCAAACATCATGCTCAAATTATGGAAGAGTCTAGTCCTACCAATAATTGAGTATTGCTCAGTACTCACAAGCCCACACAGAAAAAGAGACATTGCGAGCATTGAAGCTATACAAAGGACTTTTACGTCTAAGATAGAGGAAACGGAAGGTGAAGACTACTGGTCTCGACTACAATCCCTGGAACTCTACTCTCTTGAAAGAAGGCGAGAGCGGTACACAATAATATACATATGGAACATACTTAAGGGCTCTGTCCCTAACCTCAGAAATGAAATAGAAACAAACTGGAATGAGAGAAGAGGCAGATTTTGTACGGTCCCAGCTGCGGTGGGACAAGGAGCCATGAAAACGAAGATGGAAAATACCCTCAGAATACGGGGCCCAAAGCTTTTCAATGTCCTTCCAAAAGAAGTGAGGAATCTCCAGCACACCAACCTGAATAACTTCAAGAACCAGCTGGACAGATTCTTGTGCAAAGTCCCTGACCAGCCATGCGTGGCTGGCTACGAGGGCAGGAGGCGATCAGAGAGCAATTCCCTCCTTCACCAAGTCCTGCAAATGAGGCGGGATGCTGCAGAGGGGTCGACCGCAGGTCGATCCTGAACCGTCGTTCAAACTCAACAAAAGTAAACAAAAGTAAGTAAATATATATAAATGAAGGCACACTTACAGTATTAATACTTTGGTTGTCGGTTTCACTTGAAGTGTATATTCATGTTTCATATACCTTCAGCAGCAGCGTAGGAATACATTTTATATGAAATATATATCGAAACTCATAATGAATGTGCATTGAATTATACATATGGAATGATACTATAAAATGGGACAAGTAATGTATATAACCAAACTGCTAAACGGTCTTCACTCTAGAGCGAGGTTACGATATTTCGCTTATCAGGTAGGAGAAATTTTCTCTTTCTCGTTTGGTAGTCCTTCCCAAAGGGACCTCCAAGTGACCTATTATCCCACTCTTAGCGATTTCCTTCACTTTCCCATCTCGAATTTGCTCTTAAAAGATGAATATTAGGGGCACTCCGCTGAAAAATCCGAGAGCAACAAGCGTGCTGCTCTCCATTCCGGAAGATGGTTTTCCAAAGTGTCCCAGAAATTGAAGAAACGTACTTATAACTCCTGAAAAGTATGATAACATGAGATACCGTAAACTCATTTAGAAAGAAAGGTCGTTGCGAAATGTTTGGACAAAGGCTGCATGAACCATGGTGTCAAGCAGCGGTTCAAAATTTACATGAAACTCAGTATTAGAGTTAACCGTGCGTATACTGGAGAAGCCATAAATATATTAATAGTATAATATCATACATATTTATATGGTTAAAGTAAGAACTTAAGGCGAATAAGGTACGAAATAAGAAAAAATGTCGCATATATATATATATATATATATATATATATATATATATATATATATATATATATATATACACACACACACACACACACACACACATAAATGAGCGATATTCACTAATTGGCATTATCTTGAAGAGGATGAACCATTGCTCAAACAAAATTTGACATTATTTTCTATAAATAGAGACGAGTCAGTGACCTTTGTTAAAGCCCAGTGAGCATTTTAGTTTGTTGCTGGAATTATATTTTAATGTGTACTATTTTAATGTAAAATTTGCATTTTCATCATTCACTTACAATAGCCATTTTTGGCTATTATTTATCAAATTTTTTTATGCGTATGTCGGGTCTGGTTCTGCGTTTCTATGCATTTACGCATCCTCATATCCTTTTTAAGAAAAGAAATATGGTTGTGTCCAAGCTCTCTGATTAAAAAGAAAATGTCTCCTGACCCGCCTTAGCGTAGTAGTTACGAGAAAGGCCGTAGCGTCTACAAACCAGTTTAAAAAAAAATATGCTTGTGTCCAAGCTCTGATAAGAAGGGAAAATATTTCCTACATTTTTAACATAACCCGAAAGACCGACCTCGGAAGTAGGGGGACGCGGTGGGGGACGAGAAAATATACTAACCAACAAGCCCGAACTGCTTTCCACCTTCCACCGGCATCATTATATATAACTAATGCGCCTCGGTGGTGTAGTGGTTAGCGTCGCTGACTACGAATCCATCGGCCCCAGGATCGAGACCCGGTGACGGCAGGTGGCACGCAGCAAAACCCAGCTGTTCATTCTTCCACACAATAAAAAATTGTTTGGTAGATAAATGGGTACCCTGAGTAGCCTAGTGGTTAAGACGCCGGGCTGCTGGTGGGGCGTGGTTCGGATTCCACGCTAAACTGTAGATTTAAGGTGGAATGACAAGCTCGACCTTCGTAAGAATGAACAATTCGGTCGGAAGCAAAACCAAGGTTAAGCAAACGAAGGTTAATGTTATGAATAAATAGAAAATTATAAAACCAATTATAAATTTTTTAATATCTTTCATAAATTTATACGCTTCTTTTAATGATCGAAAAAACAGAAAAAAAATGGAAAAAATACATAAACGTTTTACCTTCATTTAACCAGAAAGGCTTATGAAACTCTCTTTTATTTTTTATCATATGCAAGAATTGCAAGAATATCTGGTCATATGTTGCTTTAAAGGTCAATCTTATCATCAGTTATGTTACTTTTAAATGACCCGAGGCTGATGGTGTTGCGAAGGTATTTTACTTTTACCTCATTCTGGAGTGTTTACTCTCTAGTATTTCGGATCTTCTTAATTTGGAGAATGACCGCACGGTTGGTAATATATATATTATATATATATATATGAATAGAAACGACATAAGTGTTAAGGAACGTTTCCGCACACGAGGAGGAGAGATAACGAATAAATGAAAAATGAGGCGAACCGCCCGGGAATCGAACCCAGGGCCTTCCAATTGCCGGTTGGACGCGCTACCATTATGCTACGGACCTCACTCAATCACAAATCGAAATTCTCCCACATAGGGCAGAAACCAATGCCCTGAGAGGGCACCCTCGCAAATCGTGAATATGCGCATATAACTACAATGACCGCGCAGTATATAAATGAATAGAAACGACATAAGTGTTAAGTGTGGGAGAATTTCGATTTGTGATTGAGTGAGGTCCGTAGCATAATGGTAGCGCGTCCAACCGGCAATTGGAAGGCCCTGGGTTCGATTCCCGGGCGGTTCGCCTCATTTTTCATTTATTCGTTATCTCTCCTCCTCGTGTGCGGAAACGTTCCTTAACACTTATGTCGTTTCTATTCATTTATATACTGCGCGGTCATTGCAGTTATATGCGCATATTCACGATTTGCGAGGGTGCCCTCTCAGGGCATTGGTTTCTGCCCTATGTGGGAGAATTTCGATTTGTGATTGAGTGAGGTCCGTAGCATAATGGTAGCGCGTCCAACCGGCAATTGGAAGGCCCTGGGTTCGATTCCCGGGCGGTTCGCCTCATTTTTCATTTATTCGTTATCTCTCCTCCTCGTGTGCGGAAACGTTCCTTAACACTTATGTCGTTTCTATTCATTTATATACTGCGCGGTCATTGCAGTTATATGCATATATATATATATATATATATATTTTTTTTTTCTCATTGTCTGAATAAGGTATATGTATTGCACGAATAAAGAACTTACTGTTTTAATAAACGTACTGTACTACTAGTCCAGAACATTTTTCCTTTACAGGACTTCTTTATATCCTGATTGTCTATTCTAAACACGGAATTTTAGTCCTGTATTCCAAATCATTCTCTATTGATTCGTTGTAATAAAGTCGCAGTTTGATTTTAATCATGTATAAAGTAGTGTTCATTTAATGTCTGCTGTAATCAGTTTTATAGTTTTCTTATAAAATGCAGCAAGAAACTCTTTTTAAAGAAGTTGAGAAAACAGCTCGTACAATTTAACGTAGAACGAGTTACACAATACACACTGTGTGTGTGTGTGTGTGTGTGTGTGTGTGTGTGATTTTCTAAACCTGATTCTCTTAATAATTAAACGCTTGTTCTGCAGTTACATAACTACGCAATTTGATTGGTAATCAGAATGGGAGTGATATTAGATGAAAGGTCTTTTGGACCGTATATCGAAGGTTAATTGAATGCGGAAACTCCCCATACACGCTTCAGGGAAGGAGCATATACTGTGTAGTAATGACTCATATCAGATCAACTCCTATGGATTTAAAAGCTATCAGATTGTAGGGGGGATTGGGCAGGGGGGAGTCTTTTAATGTTATAAAAACCTTTTGGCCTCTTTACTGCGAGTTGTATTTTTGTATCTTGCATATGTCCATTTAAATGTTAATTTATGTAATAAAAAGTAATGTAGGAGTAGACGTTTATTTAAAATTTAGTGTAATTGTATACATAATTACTGGTGTCGCGACTCACGCATTCACAAAGATATACATCAACTTCCTTCGAGAAAGACAATCCTATATGACTTTCGAAGTTCGCCTCGAAGGATCGAAACTCGAAGCTGCCACTGACCAAAAATATATTCAAGAGTCGAAGGTTCTTTTAAATTTCAAAGTACCAATGGAAGGAATTGAAAATTGAGGAGAGAAATTATAACCAAGTTATCATTAGTTTTATCAAGTTTCTGCGTATAAATACGCGGATGAATCAATGATTCACGACTCATAATTGCGTACGTTGACGTTCCTTCCTTCCTTCCTAGAAAAAACTTATAATAATGTTAACATGTCCTGTAAAGAAATGTCTCTGCAATTACTAAACATCGATTTGGGTACAAATTAAATAAAAAAGCAAATTGTTTGAGAACCAATTTGTATTTCTGACGTTATCATATCATAGTTCCTGCGAGTTATGAACTTCTTTTATTGGGTGATAATGTTCAAAGTTACGTTCAATTCCATAAGTAGAAATTCCTATAGCGAATATGATTAAATTTTAAAATCCTCTCCGTAGTAAAACCTGGAAACTATGGAGAATGGCCCTTCCATGAAGTAGTTGCATGTAGCAACGGAGCATGCATGCAGCGAAAGCGTGTTAAGCCTGTGAAAAATATTTTTAAGCTCCTTCCTAAAAACAAAGTTTGAATTTTAACCAAATCCTCAGTATTATCTCCGCATCTTTGAATTTCAATGAGTATATGAATAAATATATACATAGGGCGGAGATTTTGCAATAATCTTGGGGTACTTCAAAATTTACAATAATAGTCAACTTAAAAATAATCTACAAGAAAATAATACATACAGAAGGTAATGTATAGAAGAGTTTCAAATAGCTCTCCATAAAAGGTTTATAAACACACGGTAATGAAGACTACAATGATATACTGTATATACAGTATATATATATATATATATATATATATATATATATATATATAATATATATATATATATATACACATACAGGGCGTCCCAAAAAAATGTATACACACTTTAACAGCTGATAGCTCAATTGATGTTTCTTTCTTTCCAAGTTAAACCCATTAGAATTAATAATGGCAGTCAGACTAAGCTTTGAACAAAGGAAATTCATTCTAAAATGCTACTGAAAGTGTGAAAACGCAGTTGAAGTGCAAAGACAGTTTAGGAGGGAGTTTCAAACAGATCCACCAACGCGACTTACCATCACTCGAATTAGAGATAAGTTTGAAGCCGATGGAACTGTTCAGAATGTCCACAAGAAGCGTTCGGAAGACCACGGACATCGACAAGCCCCACAAAGCAAGAAAGAGTACTGGAAACGTATCACCAAAGTCCAAGAAAATCTGTGCGGCAAGCGAATCGTGAGGTAGGAATTTCAGAATCGTCTGTCCAACGCATTTTGAAGCGCTGTCAATGGAAAAGTTACATTCCAAGATTAGTCCATGCTATTAATGAAGATGATCCGGACCGAAGAGTGGAGTATTGCGAGTGGTACTTGGCACGATGTGGATGTGGATTGGACGAAGGGGTTTCGTAGAATACCCTCCGCGTTCACCAGACCTCACACCACTAGACTTTTTTTATGGGGATACTTAAAAGACAAAGTCTACGCTATAAAACCTGCAACAGTCGCTGAATTGAGAGCAGCCATTGAACGAGAATGCACACAAATACCAAACGAAATGTTTCGTGATGTTTGCGATTCCATTGCTTCGCGTTATCAGCAGTGCCTGGACCAGAACGGACGTCAGTTTGAAAACAGGCGTTGACAAAACAATTAAATAATGTCTGTAGATTCTATTACATTTTGAAAATGAAATGTATTTTAATAAACACTGCCTTTATAAGTATTTAAAGTGTGTATACATTTTTTTGGGACGCCCTGTATATATATATATATATATATATATATGGAAAAACGTTTTTCAGAAAGAATTCAACGACACTCCCTTTTTCATTCAAGTCAACTGAAGTTCCTGATTGAATGTCTTCCAGGAATGGAAGAAAGTCTGAAAACAGAAATTGAGCGAACTCGTAAATAACACAAATTACAATAATTTAATATTTTTTATTTTCAATCAATTTGATCGTATACAACACTTACTATAATGAACATTTAAAAAAATAATAAATATATATATATATATTTTAACCATTGAGTCATTGTTGCATTATAATGCAATGTTGACATGCAGCTGTTACTTGATATTGGTTTACTCTTCATATTGACATCAGACATTCATTCATAATTTCTCATTTCGCCCATTCTGAAAAAAAAAAGGAGTTTAGATGCAAGTTTTTGTTCACTCTCTTTGCTTTCATGGATATTTTTTAATCAGTAATACAGGGTAATCACAAAATAATATCAGAGTTTTAAGGTTATGCCGCTTAAAACCCAGATATTATTTTCTGGACACGAGATGTACGGGGCTCCAATAAACCTTAGCCCCCCCGCTCATGGCCTAAACCATTAGAGGTACAGTAAAACTAAACATACCTTACAAAAGAGAATTTAATCCTGCATTTAATGAGAAACAATTAAAACTTGGTGTTCTCGCCATTGGCTTCCAAGACAGCCTGAATTCGCTTTGGGTAGCTTGCCAAAAGTGACGTGAATAGATCTTGATCGTTACGCAAATTTGCTAAAACAGTTTCATTGTGTTGCGTCATTGTATCCTTCGAAAATCGATTTGCTGCAGATTCTTGAAAAAGAGACACTCAACTTTGTCCTTTATAACTGATCCAATGTGTTCACAGACGTTCAGGTCAGGAGAATTTCCTGGCCATTCTTCATTTCCAAAGAAATCGATCTCATGATTCCGCAACAACTGTTGAGTGGCTAATGCCTTAAAGCAGGGGGCCTTATCGTGCAGAAGTGTGACCTGATCGACATCCATAACTGATCCAATGTGTTCACAGACGTTCAGGTCAGGAGAATTTCCTGGCCATTCTTCATTTCCAAAGAAATCGATCTCATGATTCCGCAACAACTGTTGAGTGGCTAATGCTTTAAAGCAGGGGGCCTTATCGTGCAGAAGTGTGACCTGATCGACATCCATAACATTGTTTGGGTTTCTTAGAAAAGGAATGACATGCTGGGATAGAATAATATCACGAAAATACTGTCCATCCCAACTCTTACCATTTGGCTTCAGCACCCACATGAGCTTCTTTGCAGTGAACAAAACAAACACACCAACACAGTCTAGACTTTTTAATAATTCGTGATAATGTTCATTGTCATCGATTTCATCTGGTGTTGTGGCCCACACTCGATCATTTTGGTAGTTAGGCCGACGTGTTACGTAAACAAAAAATTCATCGGAGACAGCTAAATGCATGAAATCATCCACATCCCAATCTTCAAGATAATAGGCAAACCACATTCTGTCATCGATGTTAAGTTGAGTTTTTCTTTGCTTTGGAAGTTCATGCCAAGGCTTTAAACCTTGCCTATGACGGTACAGTCGAATGATTTCACCACTAACGATCTTTCCTCTCAACACTTCGATCTCTCTAGAAAGTTTAGTACAGCTGTTTTTCCGCTTACGCGTACCGCTTTACATGATGTCCTTTGTTTCCTGAGAGAGTGGCAAATTTGAGCGCCCAGATTTGGTTGTATCCATTTCACATTCATCCAAAGTTTTATTCCAATTTCTTTTGACGAAATCTTCACTTCTTCGCAACTTTTTGGCAACCCATGAACGTGTTATAAAGGTGGCTCCAGCATCACGAGCTTCCCGAAATGTTATTGCTCGTACGCGATCTATCACACGTTGCCTCTCCGAATCACCAATTAATTGAGAAGCCATTATATTATCACTTTATCAGCTAGAGTAATTTTAATACCCGCAATAAATAAAGAATTTTATATATTTTTATAATCACTAAAAACTATTTCGATATAAGTAAACATGTAAGCTGCAAATGGGGGGCTAAGGTTTTTTGGAACCCCTTATTATGCAACAATATAGATATGTTTTAACGTTAAGATATTTTCAGAATTCCTATCCCTAAAATTGGAGATCCCTTTATTACAGAGTAGAGAAATTCAGAGATGTTAAACAACATATTCATTTGCTCTTTGCTCCCCTCTTCAGTCCGTCAGATAGATATACATAAAGCTAACACACACACACACACACACACACATATATATATATATATACAGACACACACACACACACACAATATATATATATATATATATATATATATATATATATATATATATATATATATATATATATATATACAGAGAGAGAGAGAGAGAGAGAGAGAGAGATATTTTCGGTGAATTATAGTAGTAATAATAATAATATAATATGGGAGGCAGAAAATTGGAAATTAGAAGACTTTGTACCCTAATTTCAAGTTTATGTGAAGAATAAACGTCTTAGGTATACGTCCTCTGTTCTGAGGAAGTTCACAAACCTTGGCAAGTGTTACTAAATTCATTTAGCCTGCGGTGAAGAAGGCATTGGACAACCACTTCACTAATATGCCCTTGTTAAACTCATGAAAATGTCCACAGAGAGAAATAGGAATAACAGCGTAAAGGGAGTTGCCAGTCAAAAGATAGGCGATGTCGCGCTCGGCAGGGGAAGCAACAGGGCTTCCCAGGTCGTCATCAGGCGAATTCCCTGGGACGCCAACAAAAGAGTAAAGATTGGGACGTGGAATGTAAGAACAATGAACAGACCAGAAAAGTTAGACAACATCAAACAAGAGATGAATAGGCTGAGCAGTGAGCATAGATGTCATGGGGTTGTCGGAAGTCAGATGGCGAGAAGGAGGAGATTTCATTAGTGGAGACGTGAGAGTAATTTATTCTGGTGGCGACAGGGCTGAGAGAGGAGTTGCTATTTTACTTAGAGGAAGGATAAGAAACACCGTAGAGGAATTAGACTGTGTATCAGATAGAATCATGTGGATAAGAATGAAAGGCGAAGAAGTAGATACATTTGTCATGTAAGTGTATATGCCAACAAGCGCCCATCCGGAAGAAGAGGTAGAAAAAATGTATGATAGAATAGAGGAAATAATTGAAGCCCATGGAAGAAATGCTAACGTAATAATCATGGGGGACTGGAATAGTGTGATGGAGAGGGGAAGACGGAAGGAGGTTGGACCATTCAGATTAGGTAGAAGAAATGAAAGAGGAGAAAAGCTAGTAGAATTTTGCAGAAGGCAAGAACTCATGGTGACTAATACTTGTTTCCAAAATCACAAAAAAAAGATACACATGGAAAAAAAAACCAGGAAACACTGAAAGATTCAAATTGACTTTATTTTGGTAAGACAGAGATATAGGAATGCAGTGAAGAACTCGAAAGCTTATCCTGGAGCAGATGCTGACTCCGAACATAACTTGGTGGTAATGGAAAATATGGTGAGGCAGAAGACTCTGAAAAAGAATAAAGTAAGGAAGAAACGAGATATTGAAAAACTGAAGGGAGAACAAAGGATAGTTTTTGCTAAAAAGGTGAATGAAGAAATAAGGAGGCAAAGAAATGACGGCCACATTCATATGACAAGTGAAGAAAGATGGTGTAGACTGAGGGATACAATAAAGGAGAGTGCACAGGAAAATCGGGTATGTGAAAAGAGAAGCAAGGAAACCCTGGGTCACTACAGAGATGCTTGACAAAATGGAATGAAGAAATGGAAGAGTATAAATACAGAAGAAGGGAGACAACGATACAAACAGTTGAATAACGAACTGAGAAGAGAAACTGATAAAGCAAGAGAGATGTGGCTTGAAGAGTAGTGCAGGGAAATGGAGGAATTAGAAAGGAAAGGAAGAACTGATTTAATGTACCAAAAAGTTAAGGACATAAATAAATGGAAAAGAAGTAGCTTGGGGGTGCGAGAAGTAGAGGGGAGAAATGGAGAAAAACTGAAAAGACCAGAAGATATAAAGAAGAGATGGACTGAGTATATTGAAGAACTGTATGATAAAGAGAACAAACCTAATAACATCGAAATGGAGGAAGCAGATCGGGGTGGAAGTAGATTGTATGGGACCAGACATATTTGAAAGAGAAGTAGAGATGGCTGTAAAAGACCTAAGAAATGGCAAGGCCCCAGGACCAGATGATGTACCAGCAGAACCTTTGAAGAGTCTTGAAGGTGATGCTAGAGAGGAGGTGAATGTATTGTGCAGAAACATGTGTGAAAGTGGAGACCGGCCTGTTGACTTTATGAGAGTCTCTATGATTACTATTCCCAAGAAACCGAGAGCCACCAAGTGTTCGGAATTTCGACCATAAACTTGGTCAGCCATGCAGCAAAAATAATGCTAAGGATACTAACCAGAACACTAACGCACAGAACTGAGCAGTACATTGGAGAGGATCAGTTTGGATTTAGGTCAAAATGCGGAACAAGAGAAGCTATTGGTATTATGAGAATGATGGGAGAGAGAGTGCTGGAACATGATCAGGAAATGTTTGTTTGTTTTATTGACTTTGAAAGAGCTTTTGACAGAGTCCAATGGAGGAAACTAATGGAAATATTGAAGAATATTAATGTTGACTGGAGGGACCGTAGACTGATAAAAAATCTATATCTTGGGCAGACTATGAAAGGAGAATCGGAGCCTGGATTGGTTGGGAAAGGGTCAAGCAAGGATGCTCCCTGTCCCCCGTGTTATTTAACATCTAAGCGGAAGCAATGATAATAGAAGCACTCTCAGATCTGGAAGAAGGAATCAGAGTGGGAGGTAAATTGGTCAAATCTGTAAGATTTGTTTTTACTCAAACTTTTTCTTTAAACTTTTAATTAATACTATTCTTTATGTTTCGTGCGTTTATTGTTGCTGTAAAGTTCAATAAATATAACATCTTGTTATATATAGGTAGTTCTTTGATTATCCTCAGATTGCCTGTTAAGATTTAGACAAAGTACGAAATAAAAAGTTGAAACCCGTTTATTAGGCACTTCGCAGATTGCCTGAATGCCAGGCAAAGTCCGAAATAACACTTTACTTTGGACCTTGACTAATCCTATGCAGGCATTCCTCAGACTGCCTGTTAAGATTTAGACAAAGTGCGAAATAAAAGAATATTTCGGTCTTTGCGGTTTATCGTTTCGTCGGAGTTTGAGTTTGTGTTAAACAATAAGTAAAATGTAAATTTTTATATGCAAATTCCAAACTACGAGACAAAAAATTAAAAAAAAAATTATCGAAAAGATTTTATAAAAAAGAATCAAAATAATTCGTTCCTTTTTCTCCTTTCGCCGAAATTAAAGAAGATTCATCGGAGAAGGATTCCTAATTATTTTCAATTTGTGTGATTTCAATTTTGATTTTCGATTCTGTTAATATTTTTTACGAGTCATATTTTACTGACCTCTTGCGAAGCTCTCACGGATATATATATATATATATTATATATATATATATAATATATATATATATATATATATATATATATATGGTTGTGTATAACCCAAGGTTTTTATATACTTATTCGGAAATCATTGCCTAACTTCGAAAAGGCAAGATACGAAAATGTTCGTGAAATGAACTTTAAAACTGGTAAATTTGATCAAACGATATTTTTCCCGAAACGAATTAACTGACAAACATGAATTTTAAAAAAATATTAACACTAAAAATAAAATTTAACAAACATCTATCGACTGAATAAAATTCTTCTCACAAATCTCAGCGTCAATTGTTTATTAATCTTAAAAAAAATCTCTACGTTGAAAGATATAATGAAGATAATCAAACTATTTCAAAATAAATGGGTTGAATAAGAATATTCTCCCCCCCCCCCCCGCCCCGCATTTGAAAAAAAATTACGGTCCTTGGTTGACTGTTAAATGAATTTTAATAGACTATACTGTATATAAAAGGAAAATACCACAATTTGATCACGTTTGATGTGTTTAAAGATAAAAAAGAAAGTATTTTGAAATTTAGGTTGGAATTAATCCATATACATTTTAATTAGGTAATTATCTTACAAGAATTTGAAGGAAAACTACTGTCATTTACGCTTATTTATTCAAAGAGAAATAGTTACACGTATTATCATCCATATCTCCATAATCTATGCCTATATAAGGTGACTCTTTCGTTAGTCATTGATTAAAATTCAATTATAAAGTTTTACGACTATTTGATATCCCCTTTTTATATATATACACACACACACACACACACACACCATTCACTGTAGATACAGAGATACCAAGATACCTATATAGATACTATATATATATATATATCAATTTATGTGTATAATAATATTCCACAATAATAGTCTAATTTTATGTACTTTTGCAACTTTGAGAATGTAAATGTAAACAAAAGTTGATCTTATAATTTTTTTAATCAATCCTTTGCAATCGGATTTTTATTATTAATAAAAATAGAGAAGAAAACTTGAAAATTTTTAAACTCAAAATTTCAAAGGTTAAAACTTTTATATTTTTTTTTCACTTTTGTAAATT